>JAPMOQ010042324.1:2024903-2041152 GCA_026543055.1 Argiope trifasciata | reverse complement strand
ATCAATTAACCAATTTTATTTAAATTTTAATCCTATGCTGTTGACACCACTAGGAGCTGAATTTCAGAAAAATGGATCTAAAGATTAAATAGTATCAATAATAAGAAAAATGCGGTATGTATACATGCTTGAATTTGAGTTGGCTCTCTAGAGGCTAGAATGTTTCACATTCAACATTTGGACGTTTTCCCACAATAATCCAATTTTTAATTCTGAATTGATTTTTTCATCAGTTTAAATATTTAACAAAAATCATTTTTAATTACATCAATTTTGTACTCATACAAGTCTTTCTTTTAATTTTGATGTTTTTTAAATTTTTTTTCTTAATTTAAAATAAGAGAATTTATTGATGCATTGAAATCCATGAAAATTTTAACGAAAATTCAATCGCTTTATTTATTTCCATTGTTAATAGAAAAATAATGAGTCTAATTATTAGCCGCGCAGTTTATATAAGAAATTGAAATGGAAAATTGCAATTTTAAATATATTATCCAGAAGGGTTTTTAAAGGCTTTATGATATCATGGGACTCGATTCATTACAGAGACATATGAACATAATTACCAGAATAGTAACAAATCTATCAAAAAAATAAACCTTCCGATCTATCATAATTTGCTGTTTAAAAATATTTTTTGGAAGAATTATGAGCATAAAATTGTGCATAAGACATTCATTTGAAATTCAATACAAACTCAATATTCTTTGAGAACTAGTTGGCCAAAAGAATTGACTAGTAAGTAATATAATTTTTAAAAAAATTTGAAATAAAAAAAATTAATAGGTAGGACATAAAATGCAAACAGTTCTACTGTATTGACCAAAACCAATAACATTTATTAACAGTATCTATTCAATGATAAAAACAACTTTAAATAAGTTGTTTTCATCATATATTTCATTATTGAGGAAACGATTTATACCAAAATTCATCTGAGTAAGTGTAGACCTTATTAGGAAAAGGCAAATAGAATTAATAGAAGAAAAACTGTTATCTCTGTATTTAGATATTTCATATTACTCAAGGCTTCTTCTATTATTCATTGCTTCAACTTAATTTTTTTTAGTCTGAAACTTCAAAAACAATAGTTTGTCAAATTCAATTTTCTTCTGTCCTCCTAGTTAAAACGCGTCATCTGGCTCAAAGGAAATGACTGTTGTCAAAGTAAACAATTTAATCAAAGTAACATTTAATTCAAAATAAGAAAAAAGAATGCATAAGAAGATGGTAAATTGATAATAAAAAATTATTTGAAAAATTCAAATAGTTTTTTTAATTGAAATAAATATATATTGATCAAAGTAATTCTTTCATTTTATATTACATTATTTTTTTAATAAAAAGGTTTCGATAAATTCAAATAATTGTTGTAATGCATGAAAAAAGATTGAAAAACTCAGTTTCCAAAGATAACTTGGTACTTGAAATTAGCTCAATTAAAATTGTTGTTGGTGTAAATTTTTTTAATGAAGACTTTTTTTTCACTTCAAAGAAATAATTTCATAAATTAATTTTTGAAAAAAAATAATTTAAGAAAGTAAATTCTTGAGTGATATAGATGAGAATGATTATTCATTGCAAGGTTAAAAATGTAGAGATACAAATTATAGATTTGAAATTAAAAGCTATTAGCTTAAGGTATCCGACTACGTTCGAAAAAAAAATTAAATTGGATTTTTTAAAAATTATTTAAAATTATGGTTTGTAGATTTATTGTCAATTATAATACAAAATACTATAAATACAACAAAATTATTTGAAAATAAGACATATTTTCAGAAATAGGAAAATTTGTAATAAATTTTAATGAAATTGAACCCAAACGGTTAACTCTCTACACAAAACGATAATGCAGCAATCCTATTTTTCTTTATACACAAATTGCAGAATATAATGATGAATGAAATGAACCAAAATCTGAGAAAAAGTTTGAGATGCGAAGAAGTTATGGATAAAAGTATAAGCATATATGCATTTTTTCCATAAAATTACAGCCCTATTCTTTTAAAAACACCTATAAACGAAAAAATGTTTCACCAAAAATAAAAATTTTGGTTCATTTCATTGTCCACATTATTTAAAACACGCTTTAAAAGTTTTATGTAAATACCTCTATTAGTTTTTGATATATCATGTTAAATGTACTGAATTTTTATGAAAGTTAATGATTAGAGAAAATTGTAATCAAAGACAAATCTTATCTGAAAAGTATGCGACACTGAATGATAGGTCACGCCTTTGTTTACCTAAAAAAGATAACTGTTTTGGAAAGAGGAACTTCTAAACTAGAAGAAATTTTTAAAAAATCCCCGATGTGGTCGATAACCAATGTTTTTAACGTAGTCGGATACCTTAGAATGTTACTGAGAAATCCTTGCAATGATTTAAAAATTTCCTTTTATATTTAACAACAAAAACTGCCTAGTGATTAATTTTTTGAATAAAAAGTTTCTATCAATGGAAATAAGTTTAGAAATGCAATAAAAAAGATTGAAAAATTTAGTTTTGACGGTAACTTGTTACTTGAAATTAGCTCAATTAAAATGGTTGTCTGTGTGAAAACACTACAATGTAATTTTTTAATCAGAGTTATTAAAAATAAATAAATAATTTTATTAATTAGTTTTTGAAAAAATAATTTAAGAAACTTAAACACTTGTGTAGTAAAAATAGGAATATTTGTATATTGAAAAATTACAAATTTAAAATTAAAAGCTTGTAACTCAATTTTAAACGTTACTGAGTAACCATAATTATGATTTAAAACATTCGTTTTATATTTACCAACTAAAACTGAATAGTAATTTATTTTTGAATAAAAAATGTTTCGGTCAAAAGCAAGGAGTATAAAAATGCATGGAATATAATTGAAAAATTCGATCTTGAAGATAGTTTGCTAAATTAAATGATTGTTTGTGTGAAATTTCTGTAATGATTTTTTTCACGTCAAAGTTATTAATAAATAATATTATTAATTAATATTTGAAAAATAATTTTAAAAATTTAAATACTTATGATATAAATATGAATAATTGTTCATTGCAATGTAAAAAAATAAAAGTCCAAATTATAAATTTAAAATCTAAAACTATTTACTTACTTTAAATGTTATTAAATAACAATTGTTATGGTTTAAATATATCCAATTTATATTTACCAGCGAATATTAAGGCTTAAATTTTAAAAGTTATTCTGGAATTATAAATTTGTAACTATTAAACGGGAAAATGTAACCCATTTCAAAGATTTTTGGGAATTTTTATAATTGTATGATCTAGGTGAAAATTAAAATATTACCTTATGAGATTAAATGAATTGTTACGAATAGTGAAAAGAACATCTGTCAAAATATATCCTTTAATAAAATGTATATTAAATGAATTTTTTTTCGAAAAAATTGTTTCAAAACGAGCAAGTTTGAAAGAATGATGCTCAAACTTTATCGTTCTTGATCCCAAGATTGAGCATTCATTCTTTTTAAAAAAATATCATTAAACAGTTTCGAAACAGACAACTTTACACTCATTAAAAACAAATACTATTTTAAAATAAGAATTGCGGCAATAACTTTAATTGCAGCGTCTTGGCATCAAGAACGAAAGATTGCAATTTTAATACTCAATAAGCCATGAATGCGGTGAATTACAATTTTGCTGCGAAAAGTCAAAGGCTCTCATGTTAATATGAAATGGAAATCTTAGGATTACAATTCCATCTTAAGTGTCATTTTCATCTCTTTCGCAATTCAAATTTCCTTTGGCCATCACGAAATAGCTATTATAAAGCTTCAAATCTGATCTTCGATTCTAGCAAATCTAATCAGCTGCATAAGTCTTTAAAAAGTATTTTTAAAAAAAGAACAATAAGCACTTTAAAAGAAAAAATATTATTTTTCATGATTTTAATTATTTAACACTTGATATATTAGTTTATAACAATAATAATTTTAATGATTAATAAGCAATAAAATAATTTTATTTAAATTGTTAATGCAGGTGCTGTTTTCATATAATAAACTCAACATTCAAAAATATAATTTTGAATTGATGTGATTATTAATATCAATAACAATCAGCATAAATGGCCAAAGGAAACATTCTTTTTGCATAATCTTCCCAAACAGCAATCAGTCTGTTACTAAAGAATTTACAAGATACTGAATAAGTAGAATAAATTATTAAAGTTATAAATTATTCTATAAAAACAGGAAGATAAGGGCATTTTTATTTCACTATACTGATTTTCCTTGTCAAAGATTTGACATTCAATCGACGTTGAATTAATAAAATAAGTGAAAAAAATATGTTTTCCCTCCCAAAAACGCATTGATAATTTGCAGAAATTACAAATAAAGTAATTGTTACATCCAAACAAATTATAATAAAATAAATAATAGTGTCCACACACATGAACCCCGTGTTTTTGGGGTCGATATAAAAAATAATTAAAGTAATTTGCATAACTTGTTAATAATGCATCATTTTCAAAGTTTCAAAATACTTTGTAAATAAATTTAATTTGCTGTTCAAAATATTTTATAGTTTGGTTTTATCGGAATGTTTGTTATTTTGGTTTTATCGGAATGAGTTTATCGTTTTATTTACTTGTTTGTGATATTTTGAAAATTAATTTATTTTCTTACTTTGAAGTATCATGAAACCCAATTTCATTCTCTTTTTTGTATGATATTTCATTCCCTTTATTTCAGAATGCTGAAAGTCAATGTAAATGTTAAATAGCGTTGAATGTTCAAGTTGAATAATATTAATGTTAATGTTGAACCTGTGAATGAATACCTAATGAACCTGTGCAAGAGTAATTATTCTCTTCAATAATAGTTTGGACAATGTGAATTTCATCTTAATTTCAAGAAGAAAAATTTTTATAGTAGAGTGATGTCTTATGTAAATCCTTAAAAGTCTTACTTTTACGTAAATATTCAAAAACATTTAAAAGTTGAATGACTCTTCCAAGAAAGTAGAACTTAACAAATATGAATAAAAATGCTTGAAGTATGCACGCAATAATTTTGTGTTTTTTCACATGTAAAATTATAAGATAAAATAAATTTTGTTTTCAAATTACAAAATAATTATCTATGAACTATTTACATCGTAAATTCTGGTGCTATTTTTATCCCATAAGCTTCCAGAAATTTTATTTATTTATTCATTCATTTTTTGCTAAAAAATAACAGATGTTGAAAGGAATGCAAAAAAATTTGTGGAATAATTCCTTGAATAATCTAGATGATAATTTAAGCAGCTTTATGTAACTTCGGATGCTTCTATTGATGACGGAATTTCGCAATAATTCGTCCACTCCCTTCTTCAAGACCAGAGTATTGAAATTTTGTAGATATTGACTCATTGACAGCTATATATTATAAAAATTTTAGAGACCTTAATTATCGATTTAAACACTAATTGAATTAAACTATAATAGAGGTAATGACATCTTAATTTCAGAAATACTAACTCTTAATATCTTTTATACGGGTGACCGGGAATTAAAAAATATACTTGATTAAAAAGTTAAAATTAATAAAAAATAAACAACAAATTTAGATTCTTAATTAAATCTTATATTACAGAAAAACTGAAAATATTATTTTTAAAATACACTATTATAAATACACAATGTAAAAATAAAATAGAAATTCTTCGCAATTAATTGAAGACTTAGAATTGAATTTATTTAGAATATATCTATCGTATTTCAAGTTTTTTTAGATTCCCTTTGGTATTCATAATTTGGAATAATTTAAGTGTCAAACTATACAAATTATAAACAAATAAAATTTTATTCGTAGAAAAGGAATGATTGTAATACAAATCAGAGTATTGCTATTCGATTATAATATTAAACATAGAAATTAAAGGTAAATTGAAATATTTTTATTAAGAATCTAAAAAATAATCTAATTCTAAATTACTAATAGAAATTAATTTGCTTAAAAAGGAAAATTTTTGATCATTTGGAATATGGATATAAATGTAACGAGAGACATTCTACTCGGTAAAATGGATAGCTTATGATTTGACAATACAAGCATGTTTTTTTTATTCCCCAGGGAACCTTCAATGTTTTTAACCTGATTATTTTTTTTTCTGCCACAATGAGTTTATAAGTATATAGTAAAAAACTTATCTATATATCAAAACATATGTATATATACTGAAGTGACAAAAGTCATGAGATAGCAATATGCAAATATACAGATGGCAGTAGCATCGCAGCGAAAAAGTATAAATGCGCAGTTCGTTTTCCAGAGCTTTCATTTGTGTTCAAGTTATTCATGTGAACAGGTTTTTCGTGTTTTATGGCGGCGCGACGAGAATTAACAGACTTTGAACGTGGAATGTTAGTTGGAGCTAGACGCATGGGTCATTCCATTGCGGATATCGTTAGTGAATTCAACATTCCGAGATCCACAGTATCAAGAGTGTGCCGAGAGTATGAAATTTCAGACATCCCATCCCATCATGGACAGCGCAGTGGGCGGCCACCTGCACTTAACGACCGAGACCGCCGACGTCTGTGTAGAATGGTCACTGTTAATAGACGCGCAACACTTCGTCAAATAACTGCAGGAATCAATGTGGGACGTACGAGGGACGTGTCCGATAGGACTGTGCGGCGAAATTTGTCTTCCTTGGGCTATGACAGCAGAAGACCGACTCGAGTGCCTTTACTGACAGCACGACATCGTCTGCAGCGACTCTCCTGGGCTCGAGAGCATATCGACTGGTCCCTAGACCAGTGGAAACCGTGGCGTGGTCAGATGAGTCACGATTTCAGTTGTTACGAGCTGATGGTAGAGTTCGAGTGTGGCGCAGACCCCACGAAACTATGGACCCAAACTGTCAGCAAGGCACTGTTCAAGCTGGTGGTGGCTGCATAATGGTGTGGGCTGTTTTTACATGGCATGGACTCGGTCCACTGGTGCAACTGAACCGATCATTGACTGGAAATGGTTATGTTTAGCTGCTTGCAGATCACTTGCAGCCATTCATGGACTTCACGTACCCACACAACGATGGGATTTTTATGGATGACAATGCGCCATGTCACCGGGCCAGAACTGTTCGCGATTGGTTTGAAGAACATTCCGGACAATTCCAGCGCATGATCTGGCCACCTAGATCCCCCGATATGAATCCCATCGAGCATTTATGGGACATCATCGAAAGGTCCGTTCTTGCCTAAACTCCTGCACCATCCACACTTTCACAATTATGGACGTCTATACAGACAGCATGGGCCAATATTCCTGCAGAGGACTTCCAACGACTTGTGGACTCCATGACACGTCGAGTTGTTGCACTTCGCCGGGCAAAAGGAGGACCAACACGATATTAACAGTCATCCCATGACTTTTGTCACTTCAGTGTAAAAGTCTGATTAAAATAATCACAAAAATGTAAACCATAGAAAACAATATTAATAATGATAAAAACACAATGATGATGATGATGCCGTGTTCGTATTTCCACGGAGACTGGATGCAGTAGCTTCTGAGGCTAAATACTCTTGAGCTCCCAGAGGGCAGAAGTCTGACTTCTAGCTCATATGAAGGTGACACACACATTCGCTTGCACAACCCCTTATTACAGGGGGGTTCATTCATGCATCTTACAGAAAGAATAAAGAATAACAACCATACTCGATCCAGGACTCGAACCCGTGACTCCCAGATCATATAAAAACACAATGAATAGCATAAATTGAAAATGTCATTTTAATTTTAAAGGTCGAATGACCTTTAAATTTAAACATAATGAATGCGTCATAAATGTGATTTCGATTTCAATATACTTCCAATTTTTCTATCTGCTAATTAAATTTTACGATTTTTGTTTTCAAAAATTAAATATTGTTTTCAAAAATGGATATTAACTGAAATTTAATTTTGTTAATAAAAGATTTCTATTATCAATTCCGGTGTTTTATCCTTCCATGAATTTCTTAATATATTAAACTTTTCACAACTGACTTAACCTAACCAGCCGTGCAAGTTTTACACTAACATGCCGATATATTTTTCAAATATACAGGATGTAAAAGAGATACAACCTTGTTGATATCTCATTTTACATGTTACACCCTTTCATTTGAAACAGAAACACGATTTTTCCAGAATAGAAGTTGCCTAGTCGGTTGGTTTGGATCAGTAGAGAAAAAGTTAAATGCTTTCAGCTAAATGAATTAATAATATTTAAATATGCACGTTAAATAAATGGTGTTATTTATACAGCAGTGCGTATATGGACATGGTATTAAATATAGAGAAACTTTGTGATGTTTATGGAGAACTACGAGATAAATATATGATAATTTATATCTGTAGTATATAACTTAGTAAAATATATATAATGTACTGTGAAACTCAGAATATGCAGCTATTTACTTTTTAAGATAATTATTGTGAGTAAACATGTTTTAATTTCTATGTTTTTATTTACATCAAATATAGGATAATTTATGCCTTAACATGTGCATGGCGATACTAATCGCGGATATAAAACAGCATACAAAAAAGTAATTCCAATAAATATCAATTATCAAATGCAGTGAAGAATATATAATACATGTTACTGCCCAAGATTCATGGCTGACGTGATAATTTAAATATGAATTTTTTAAGTCTTTTTTGATACTATATGAAGAATAACTGATCTATACAGTGAAAGTCGATTATGATGAAATGGCAAGTATAACACCGGTGATGGCACTCCGCTTTCCAATTTTTCACACTTGCTAAAGAAAGTACAGAGATAGTTCAAAGCGCAATAACTTCAATTATGGCGAATTTTCTATAAAATCAGATCTTGAAATCACGAAATTCAGTTCTAAAATACTCTGACATAAGAATACAATGGCCTATAAATTTCTAAAATATATCTGCATAAAATATAACTCTTAAACCTCAGGAACTCGCATTCTCGAATGGCCTCAATTCGCCTATTTATTTCAAGGTTAAGGTGAAGAATTTATCCTTCTCCCCTCCCCGAAGATCTATCTATTAATGTAAATTTTCTCTATTGAATCTATTGATTTAGTCTATTGAATGCAAAAAAAATGTATGTAACTTTTACCCTAAAATATCTGATAATTTCTTCGAGACTTCAGTGACAAATACCAACTGTGAAAGTATACATCAACTGTGCAATAATATATTTGCTGAAAATAAAGTATATTATAGATTATCATTTGTCCCTCTTAATAATAAATTTCTTTTGTTGCTTAGTAGTCCCAATTTATTTATTTCAGAATTCTTACTTCTACCTGAAATGTCGCAGTTGATTGATTGACTGTTTCGAGTCTAAAGACATTGCTAGGGGGGTGTAGAAATAAAACTTGTATCAAAAAGTAGCTCCATTTATTAACCAATCAAAACCATCTGTATTTTATTTTTAAGCATTTGAAGAGTTTCTTCAGGCGAAATAAATTTCGATATAAAAAAAACATACATTGAAAGATGTATCGGTGATCACAATGAAAATTGAATTATAATCTGTCAATGCATGAGCAGTTACTGGTAAAGAAAAAAGTTTTTAAGTGCTTTTCTTTTATGTATTATTATTATCATTTAATTTTCAAAAGTGGAATTTTGCAATCGATTTTTCTAATTACTTTTTAATATGCTAGTGTATTGAAATAATAAATGCTGAATAATTGTTATAAATGCTATAAATTATAAATAATTGTTCTAATTACTGAAATATTTCTGATGACTATATACTGTTATTACGAATCTGTAATCTTGCTTCCCAGCTCATTTAGTTTCATTGTTAAGATGGGTAGCTTTACTGCTTGATAAATAGATGATGAATCAATTACTCCTCGAGCATTGACAATTTTGAGATAAATTTCGCGACAAAATCGACAGAAGTAGAATCTTTATGAAATTTTGGAGGTTGGATTAATAGGATACAAATTATGCTGATCCTCCAACAACTTTCTGTGCCTTATCTCAGAAGCTATTAAAAGTCGGGATGATCAAACTGTAATCAATCGCATAATTAGCCAGAGTTGAGTCTGTTGGATCAGTCTAGCGAAGCGCAAGCGTTGAAAGGAGCTCAAGAGCTTAAAGAGTAAAGGCTACGAATCAAGTATTGTAGCAGCATCAAGTCGTGCGCTGAGCAGCAGTCACAAAGTAGTAAGTCGGTAGTTCCGAAGAACAAAAGCTAAAAGGTAAGGGTGAGTATTAGACGTTTGTAGGCACAATTGCGATTACTTGTGTGAAGTATTTTTTCCTGCTGTGCTCTTTTTGCCCTCTTTGTGTGTTGTTTTGGCTGTTTACAGTTGACTAGCTACTAGTGTACTGCTCTTTATTGCTTGTATATTTATCGATTGTTTTTTCTTGTCTGTGTATTCATGTTTTGTTCTAACAAACATTCTCAATTATTATGAAGCTGCTAACTGTGTCACCATACACCTACTGCACAAAACTCGTTGATTGTCATTCAATTTACGGAATTATGTTTTGAAAACATTCTGTGATACTATATATAATTTAAATGAAATTTTCCTCTATGTAAATCCAAAGCTTGTAGGGAATTTGAAAAAATATATATATTTCAAACATTTAGAGGATATATAATAATAAATTATAAATTATTTATTTAAAAATGAATAATATTTAAAAATTTCAAGAAAAATGTTTGAAAAACTCTTTTGTCAAATTTATTATTTCGAAATTCAAATCAATTATGCTTATTCAAAACTGTTACTTGAATTTGCCTGGTCTTCTTTTCACGAATTACGGACTAATTAAAGTTTCAATTCTCAGAGGATGTTGTCTTTTTAATCACTCTGTAAGACAGTTTTACAGTCTTTTAATATTGTATCATTACATTTTGAAAGTTAGATTATTTGCCTATCAGGAGAACAAAAATATATAAGCTCGTATTCGTCAAAAGATTCTGCAGATGCAATACTTTGAAATGGCTTTGCGTTTTTTCAAGAAACATTAATTTTGAAATAATATTTAGAAATCAAACTCCCATAATGTAAAGAATAATTTCTTTAAAATCAAGCATTCAATCAAATGTAAAGAATCAATGAATGCATTTAAAGAGTTTTCATATAGTTTTACATGTAACTCAAATATCTTTACATGCAGTATTATGTGTTTACGTTATTTATAAAGAATTACTCATGAATTTGCTATTATTAAATTATAAGAAAATGAATTTAAAAACAAACTTTTATTAGTGTACTAAACAACAAATATAATTTCAATTCTATCGCTATTTTTTTAGATTTATTGTTCTTTTAATTCATTATCAGAGGACATAACTAATATGAAACCAAGCTTTGACTTAGTCAATAATCAAATGATGATTTAACTCTGAAAATATTATTAAACTAATAAAAAAAATATCCAGCTGTAAAAATGTCATTCTTTTACGATATTCTATAATTGAATGAAAAATTCAAACGCAAAATCCTATTTTTACAAACATGAAACAAATCGGATGAAATCAAAATGTTTAATAAAAGTGTACACACAAATGCATCTTTTTACATTAATAAGTAACTATCCATTTCTTTTAATTCTAAAAATACATGAAGTTTTTAATAATGAATCCTTTATTCAAATGGGAGTAATATCTAAGCTAAAACTTTTCAGAAAGTAATATGGTTTACTTGGTACAGATTTGTTATTGGATTATTACAATTAAGCAATACAATATCTGCAACAAACCCCTCTAGAAACATTGTAAAAGAAATTCGAGTTTCCTCATTATTTAATTATTATTAAGTCAGAGAGCATTATTATCAGTCTCCCTAATCTAATTTACAGAGAATCTGAGAACTCTAATTATTCTAATGTGCTTTCTTAAGCTTTTGGTAAAGAGTAGAATAATCACAAAGTTCTGTCTTTTTGTGTTATTTTCAGCGTGCTGCTAATGTTTCAAAAACTCTGATCCTTTCGAAATTTTAATTTCACATTATAATTACGTTATCTGCGAAAACGTCAATATTCTAGATTCTATACAAACTTATATTTTAATTATGTTAGGATTCCTTGCTTACGTTAAAGTAAAGAAAGATTTTATCATTCTTTGTAACATATTAGTCAAATTTGGCACCAAATATCTCAAAAAAAAAGATTATGGTTAGTTTCAGTTTCAATTGAATCTCTTATATTTAAATTAATTTATATTTTAATCAACATAGTATTTAAATTTCAAACTGAGATGTGAAATAAATTTAATCATTTTGCATTTGTTATGTTTATTTTGTACATGAACTTTCCTATCGGAATCCAATTTCATAACATCAAAATTTTATTAATAGTTTAAGTATGAGAATTATCTATCTTCTAAGTGTTATAACTTTCAAATTGCTATAACTTTCAAACTGCTACAGCTTTTAGTTGTTATAAATTTCAAATTGATACTATTTTTAAGATTCTATGACTTTACATTCTGTTTATTTTTATTCAGTATTAACATCGCTTATTTATAAAGTAAATTGCTAAGATTTTAGTAATAATAATAATGTAACGTGGTATAAAGAAGGATGCTAAATTTCATTTTTTCGATCTTTAGGCTGTAACAATTCCACTTAAGAATTGATTTTTATTTTTAGATTTCCTTCTGGGAAGGAGAATAGTTTTCCCAATTACTCCCTACAATTTTCTTGGTGGGAAAATTAGAAAGAGGTGTTTTTAAAAATCTAGATTTTTGATACATTATAAATAATTTGTTATTAATAAACGGTGTTGTTACATCTAGGAACACAGAAATGCTCCTAGATGTAATATGATCACGTGAGTAATTTTTTATCATTTCTTAAAAATAACACATTTTTAAAGAATCTAACATGCGATCCATACAAACTCATTTATGAAAGCCGTTTAATAAAAATTTGATACTGATTTAAAAATTAAAAAAAAACAGAAGGAAATAAGAAAATTGCCTCAAAGAGGGAAACAATGTGATATTGGGTGAAAAATCTGAAGAAGGTGATTTTGACTCTTCAATAAGAAACCGATGTTTTGAAGAGAAAGAAAGGAACATAACAGCTCATCCAACGTCAATTTTTCAACACATATGCACATTATGATGCACATTTCAACCAATATGTACATTTTGCAGGTATCTGAAGGAAATACAGTGATTCGCTTACCTGAAGGGCTATCGGATTAGATGATAATCAATTAAAAGTGATAAGTTTAAGAGCACCACTTTAACTTAATCAAAAATTGTTTTGGCGATTAATGATAGTTCACGACTGCCTGGAGTAAGATGAAAGTTATATTATCAGATCCTACCACTGAAGAGATTTTTTATCAGTCAAGGTAAAAATTAGTTGAACTGGAAACTGAACGTTTTATTTCAAATAAGAAAACTGTTTTCTACCACCAAATTGATTTACTAATGTTTATTCATTTTAAAATAGCTTTTTAAATCTTAGATATTTCCTTCTCATATATGTTCTTTATGTTTCGCGTATATGTTCCACCATTTCTATTTTTATAAAACTTCATTTCCCAATTGAGACAAAATTGAGTATAAAATGATTATAAATTGCTCGGTGAATCAAGGTATTAAAGGGCTATGATATCTCATATACAATATTCCAAGAAATAAAACATATTTTTATTGAATAATACTAAAAGAACAGTGTAGAATTTGGGAGGGAGGCAGTAAAATAAATTATGAGGAAATAAGCAAAAGTATCTTATTATTAAAAATATATTCTCTTTAAATAAGTTCGATACTATGTTCAAAAGAAGCATTTACGCATTTACAATTACTCCAGACTTCTAGACGATGATTGGGAACTAGCAGGAGTAATTCTGAATACTCCCTAGAACTGAAAATGGTTAATTAGTACATTACTTTTAAAAAAGGGTATTTTTAAGTATCTTTCTAGAACAGTATTATGTACACTCATAAAATATATTCATTCTCCTTGTATAAAGACATTTAAAATCGAAGAGAATGACACCTTCAACAAAATTCGTTTCCAGTTAATTATCTCTACTTTGATTAATTTATTTCACTTCCATTGGAAGATATCTTTCTATTTTATCAGCTTTATTATTTTTTCGCTTACTTCTTAATTTCATTTAGATATAGTTTCATATAAATAAAATATTTTTAGAATGAGTATAAGAATAAAATTCTTTTGATAAAAAGAACTCATTTGTAAATTTTTTAAATTCGATTTGGTTTCAATGTCTAAAGAATAAAAGTATTAAGCTCCAAAGAATGTTGCACCTCCTTATTCGTTACTATCTCATCACGCTAGGTTCAAGTAGTAATTCCACTTTTAATATCCTAATAGCTGAAGCTTCCTAAATAACTTCAGAGAAGAGAAGTTTTAAAGGAATAATTTTTAAAAATATATTAATTTGTATTTGACGTTTTTCTCATATTTTAACTCAATTTAGAGTAGGGACTCATAGAACATCCCTTATGAATAAATAAGATTTACTGAAGAATAAGTAAGATTTATTTCCTCTTTGTAAAAGTTTATTTCTTCTTCGTATAAGTTTATTTCTTAAAACTCTGTGCAACAATTTATCCCCTCTTTTAACTTATAATTCTTTATATGAATTTTAGCTTTATCATCAATTCAATAAATATATAAAATATTGTATGGGAAAATTTGTTTGATATATGCGTATTCTTTGAAGTACAGAATATTAGAATATTTGAAATACAGAATATCATTTCCATACAGAATGTGGAAATGATTGCCCCAAAGTTTTCTCAAATTTGAGTCAATCATTCTTACTGATTCGAATTGCATATTGGAGGACATACGGGACAATGATCAACAAATTAAAAAATATTTTTTCCTTTTTTATTTTAATAGACTTATCTAACGACGTCAAAAAGTCTGCTGACAGGAAAGAATACTTTGCTTGCTGCACATTTTTGTCGTTAAGGTCTTAACATTTTTAAAGCATAGGGGCTTTACCGCCTTTTCTACCACAAATGGATTTACTTGTCAATTCTATCAGCATTAACCACAAGCAAAACCGTAATCCTCAGTTTGCTTTTTTTCCTGCCAAAACAATTCCGATTTCTGTGGAAAAGCATTTGGTCGACTTGCAAGTCATAAAGATAAGCCGTCTGCAATGTAAATCTTAGGTAGTGAATAGCTTCCAATCAGGTTGAGAAACTTTTCATACCAATCTTTTACTTCATTTATATCCGTCTTTTCATCGAGCTCTCTCCTTTAAACTATGTGCTATCTTTTCGTAAAGCGGTAAATTCAACCACTAGATGCAATAAAGTCAATTTTTTTATTTATTAATTTTCGGCAAATAAATTGTATTTTTCTTTGTAAGGCATACTATCTTAAGGCTCTTAATCATAAGGTATACTATCTTAAGGCTTTGATCTTAAAAAATACTAATCATAAGACTTTGATCTTAAAGAATACTAATCATAAGACTTTGATCTTAAAGAATACTAATCATAAGACTTTGATCATAAAGCATACTATTAAGTTTTTATCATAAGGTATGCTATCATAAGGCTTTGATCGTAAAGAATACAAATTACAAGACTTTGTTCATAAGGCTTCAGTGATAAAACATATTAATCATAAGGCATACTAATGGCTACTTTTTCCGCACAAATTATGCTGGACCATTCCACTATGTCAAATTCAAATGAAAAAAGAAGAAATGCTTTCATTAACTTTTATTTTTGTAGATTTTTTGCCACATACTGCAAAGCCTTTTTTTTTTTTTTTTTTTTCAATTTCTGCTGTGTGTTTAACAACTGTAGCAGAAGACGGTATGGAAATTTTAAGGTTCTTGCTAAAACACCGTAGACAAATTCTCCTAAAATATTAAACATTTCAATAAAATAAAAACGCTTTCGTTTCTGACAATCTACCATTCTTCAAAATGTACTCAATACATCTCACTTCTATGCGTTGCGATTGGGGAGTGATGAGAACGAAATTTCCTGTTTTTCTCACTTGAAACGCATGTAATAGGATATTCTAAAGACTCATTTGTTCCAAATAAGATGTATTCCATAATCATTTGGAAAACAATCCAAACTTCAAAAAAGGATTTCTAACATTAACTTTAAAAATTTGACTGTTCTATAAAATTCATTAACGCGTGTTTATCGTTAGTTAAAAAGGGAGCTATCATTTTAAGCCGGAAAAGGGAAATTTCGATAAACATGAAGTTTGTTAAATAGGGGTTCGATTGTGTGTGTGTGTGTGTGTGTGTGTGTGTGTGTGTGTGTGTGTG
>JAPMOQ010042324.1:2012237-2024803 GCA_026543055.1 Argiope trifasciata | reverse complement strand
CACACATACAACAATATAGAACGTGTAATTAACAATGTCATAATAATGTAATGTATTTTCACTTCTATAGTTATTTATATAATGAACATATTTATTTTTAAAATAGATTGTGTGTGTGTGTGTGTGTGTGTGTGTGTGTGTGTGTGTGTGTGTGCAATCATTACAAAAAATAATTCTCTGTAAAAACACTACCTACATTTTCAACATGCTCTCAGTCATTAGATTTGTTTTCATTTTCTCAATGATAAATTTTAATTTATTCATCACCACATTTCTTTGCGGGAAGTAAAAGCAAGAAAACGAAAAAATATATTTTCAATGTATTCAATTGTGAATTACTAGAAAAAAAGGAATAAATTTTTCTTACTTTCTTCACGAGCTGTAATTTAAAATGGGCTTTTTAATCAATAAAACTCCAATATAAAAGAGGCATTCATTAATTCGAAGAAAAATTCTCTAAAATTAAACTGGAAGTTTATTGTTTGAAAGCTTCAATTTAAAGGAAGAAATTATTTAAGCCATAGAATTTTTCAAAAACTGAACCTCAATCTAAAGACCACGATTAATTAAAAATTCTAAAAAAAAACTTAATATTTACATCAAATGAAACGATATATTTTTCTGTAATCTGTATTTTAGAAAAAAGAACGTTTTATTTCTGGTTAAATTTATTGATGGCATCCGTATGTTAGCCTATTATTACTTACTACAATATATTTTAAATGCATATTAAACGAGAATTATAAGGTAATCAAAATTAATACTTTTTAAAATTTAAAATTTTTGCAAAGATTTTTAATCGTATTGGAGGACTATATTATCGTTCATGATTTTATCTATAATCTTTAATGTATAATTCATAAATGTAAATATCATGCAAACCAAAACTTAATTTTTTCTCAAATTCATTGTAAGATGGCATCACATGAATAAAATCAAAATTTAACTCTTAACTAGGGAGGGGGAATTTTGGGACTTAACTGGGTGGGGGGGAGTGCGGTCTACGTGACAGCATTTCATTTGCATTCAAATTAAATTTTCTAATAAGTGTATTAATGTGAAAAACTACCAAGATGTTTTGCAGATATTTTTCTTAAATATATAGATATGTCTTGGAAGTTTTTAAAATATTTTGTCATTAAAAAAAGTAAATGCGTTGGACCATACACTGTCTTCTCAAATTACTTGTTACAATATATAATATTCCTGAAAAGACATTACTTTTTTTGCTTTTTAAATCATATTTATTGTTCCAGTGAATAATGGTACATAGAAAACCATATAATGTAAAATTCAACAATTTTATGAAAAATAAAAAATAAAAATGAGGATGGGTAAAAGTTGCCCTTTTTTTATCGGCTTGTGTGACTTTCATAACATGGTTTTCTAGTGAATTTTAAATATGCTGGTGAAGAACTAGAATAAAAATAAACCTATAAATTCTGTACATATTTTCTTGGCATATTAATATATTTTATTATTTTTTTCAAAATACATGATCACTAGAAATATTTTTTTATGTTTGAACATACATATCAGAATCAGCTGAATGCAAAAAAACGTTCTGTACAACCATCTTTAGCACTAAAATTCCTTTTTGCTACATTTAAAAGTGTCTGGAAGACTGCTTCATAATAAGATCAGAAAATCAGATGATATTTCTAGTCCTAAGTTATAGCATCATCTGTTAAGCATTTTTAGCTTTGGGATACTAATAGGGACTTGCAGTCTCAGAGAACTCGCTAAAAGTAATAACTGAATTATTTTTAAAAGATCTGCTAACACCGGTTAAAAAAAAGCACGTGTATTGAAGGGTCAATCTATACAAATGAGCTAAAAATAGAATAGAAGTGAAGGAATGATCATCGGTAGCGGTCGGTCTCACAAACCGCATTACCCTAGTTATGGGTTAGTAAATTGATCAATCTAAGTCCTAAAAATATTAAAATAGTTTATTTTTTATCCTTCTTTATACAAATTTTGAAAATAAATTCTAAAATTCTTGCATATTTGAGAGATTGCATAATCAGATATGAAATTCCATTTTCATTAATGGGAATCAAAAAAAATTAAATAAAAATGCTAGAAACAAATCATATCCTTTTTACTGCTGAAATTTATTTTTCTTCAGTTCCAGCATGAAGTGTTTTCCCTATGTAATCATTTTATTTTCAAATACAGTGCTTTTATAGAGAAAAAATTTAAAAAATTAGGAATAAATAATAAACTAATATTCATCATTTATTTATAATTTTATTAATAGCTTATTAATTTCGTGTTTATTAATTTTGGCTTTTGTTTACAATCAACAAGATATATTAAGAAAATTTAAAGGTCTACAATGCTGATCTTAAAACTTTTATAATGGAAGTCTGTATCTCTAATTGATAGACGAAGCATCATCAAGCTGAAATCTCAATAGACGATGTAAAATTTGACTAGTTAAAGGTCCAAACAAATCAATATTTACTTAATTAAATACTATTCTCAGTTAAATATCATAAATTAGAAATGAATTCATTACTGTATCCTTATTCCGATATTTTTTTTAAGGATGGCAGATTTCAACTATTTTTTAAACAATTTATGGAACAAAAATTAATCAACAAGCGATACCTTGTTAGATATTATATTTAAGACTCTTAATTCGTTAGCCCTGGCGAAAAAAAACACCTAGTTGCTTCCTTTAATTTTCATTATTCTATTATCATTTGCTACTATATTGTATTTAAGAATCTCTTAATTTGTTATTAATATATTATAGTTAAGAATCTTTTAATTCGTTGAAAATACGGTTTATTTAAGACTCTCTTAATTCGTTGCTAATATCTTTCATATTTAACAATACTTCTACTTTCTTTTGTTAATATATTATATTTAAGAATCTCTTCATATGTTTTCTCTATCCAATAAAATATTCCTAGATGCTTCCTTAAATGGTCTTTATTCTACTTTTTGCTAATATATTATATTTAAGAATCTCTTAATTCGTTATGTTTTTCCAATAAAGTACCTAGCGGTTCTTTTGCTGGCCGATTGGCAGTAATTTTAGAGAATAAGCCTACTGCAGAAAAAAAAAACAAAGGATTACAAACCACAATAAATAGCAATAAGAAAGCAAAAATTGTAAACCTTGTTTCAAAATTTTTGATTTTCTTGAAAGATTGTAATATTACGTGCATCTCGAAGACGTGTCGGGATTTTAGCCTGCTGAGATTTCGACTTGCCATATTTTGGTTTGTCAAGATTTCGGTCCAGTCAGCTGCTGTCTTGTCGTGATTTCAGTCCTGTCAGGATTAGTTCTTCTTAGGAACTCGATTGTCAAGATTATGTACGAATACAGACAGTGGTTTTTCGTATTTCGTATTTCCTTGTGTCCGGTTAAAGATATAAAATCTTAATTCAGTTTACTACTTAACAAAAGACGGGGTGCAGTTTACGTAAAAGGAGAAGGAGTAGGAAGAGAAATTTAGTAAAAATACTAAAATGTCATCATATAAATTTATTTTATGAGTGAGTTTGAAGTAACTGTTAGCTGTTACTGCCAACAATTTTTGTTTAGTATTATTATGTGAGAACATCTTGCTTGTTGGTTTGAGATTTTCAAGCCACAAAATGCAAGGGCAGATAACTCACAATTTATCCCCTTGAAGCATTAATTTGTCATTTTAAAGGTTATTAGAATGTGATAAAGAAAGTTGTCATATTTGGCGAATTATCGCCACCAAAAATTTTGACTCGGTGCTTATGGCCGCCATGTACAAGATAACAAGTAACCTTGCAAAATATCTTTTAAACTGGAAAAATAGTGTGTTAGAGCTCGAACGATTATGTGATGGAAAAAATCATAGTAAAAATACCACGCAATACAATAGTCACGTGATTATTCCGAAATAGTTTAAACCGTTTAATAGTTATAGTTATAATTGTTAAAGTTTTGCACCCCAAACAATCTTCAGATGAAATGAAAAAAAAATCACCTCTATCTATATAACGGTACGAGTAATATAATTGTTTAAAACCGGTTTAAACTGATTTTCGCGTAAAATAATTCTGGTTTCCAGAAAAAAAAACTTAGAACCTGATTGATTTCGAGATGGTTAAAATCTACTGTTTTTAAAATATTGATGATTGCGAAATATGTCATTTGAAGACCACGTGATTGTTACATGGTCTTCACATGACCCGTGACTTTAAAAAACAAAGTTCTCACATTGAAATTAACGATAGCAAATTTCAAATTTTTTGCTTTGTTCTTCCTTGAAAACGACCCTCTTTTGCAGAAAAAAATGAAAGGTTCAGAGTTAAACAGAAGCAAGACTGAAGTTTGTTTACAGAGTAATATTATCTGATTGTCAGACAACAATATAATAGAAGAAATTCAACTCGTTATCTAACGACAAGTAGAAGATATATAAAGGTAAAATGAGATAGGAGAAATTAGAAATTTTAAAAAACTATTATTTCTCCCTTTTGGATTGCTTTTTACGAGTAACTTTATGACAATTATTCATTATTGCTATCAATATTATAACATTTTTTTTTCTTTTCTTGAAGCTTCGAGTGACATTTTTGACAAATAGGCGAATTCGTGACATTGATAATAAATTGAAAACACAGGGAAGGCAGAGGGAAACAAAGATAGATATGTCTAAAGTAAAATAATACCCACACCTTTTTGCAAAAAATTGGCTTTTCAAAATGTTTACATAATTTTAATTTTTTTTGTCAAATAATAGCATAAGCTGCAAATTTTTTTAAATCAGTTCTTCGAAATATAGGAATACCTTCTAGTATTTTTTACGAAACGGAAAACAATATACGAAGATATATACATAGATATAAGAATTCATGCTTTTGTTTTCATACATATATTGTTTTTAATATGACACGTAATGATACAAATTATTTTATGCAGCAAACTTAATCGTAAAATAAAGCTTATAATTTTTTTTAAATTCCTTATCCTTGCCTTTTTTTAAGTAAACTTTCTAACATCCTTCTCTTTTACTGATTAAGGACCAAAAGTACACATTTTTATCATTGTTAGGGTTTTAGATAACAATTCTTAGGAAACAAACTCCGCTGAAGTTCATTTTGGGATACCTCAATTAATATTGCTTCTAATAACTAGCCCCATTTTTAATAGAAAAAAATTAATGAAGAACCTAATATATGTAATTCTTTGTTATTTTAAGAGCCCAAAGATTAATATGATTGATTTTATTAGCCAAAGAATGATAACTCTATAACTCTAAATTATTCCATTTCATCTGAAAGTTGAATCTTCATTTTTTCCCTTTACTACTTTCCGTATAAACATAAATTATATGTATTTTGTAGAAAAAAATTGGATATCCTGTCTACTAAAAACAATTGTAATAAAAAAACTCGAAGGTGAAAAAAAAATGAAAAATCCAGTTTAATATACATAAATCACTTATCATTTAAAAATACATTTTTTATTTCTTTACACTTTGTCAAATTTTTCAGTAGAACAAAATACTTGAGGCATTTAAATGATACTTTGAACTACTGCACAGAAATTTCAAACAATAGATTCTGCCTGAAATACGCCATAGTCTTGTTATTTGTTTTAACTGACCTAAGGTTCAAATCAATTTAAAATCTTAAATTGAAAAAGGAATTCTGTAATTTTCACTCCGGTTTTATGATTGAATTTTAATGTAGATGTATCATGATTTGTGGTGCTTCAATCTCAGGTGAGCACGTGACACGTCGGCGACCGTAAATTAGCGTTGATTGATTCATTCGATGTAGTTTACTGGTTCAAAACCCATTTCGTGATTATACTGTACCAGCCATAGATTACGTACTTACATATGGTCTGTATCAAACGCTTTATGTGTTTTTAGAAATCGATTAAATCCTATTCTATTTCATAGGAAGTCAAAACGAGAATGAGCCTTTAAATAACCGAAATATATTCAAATATAAAAAAATCTAATCTTTTTTTTTTAAATAAAAATATGAGGATGTGGTACTTTATGCATATTTTTTAAATAATGCTTTGAGAATTTAAACAGGATATGCGCTGACTATTAAAATAAACGCATTTTATTAGAATATGCCAACCCGAACAATGGATATAGTGTGAAGGCTTATCCCACCTGATTGAAAGTAACATCAAACCAAGTCCATGAGCCCGAATGCCTTCAAACAATGTAATACTGCCTTAGGACTCGAGAACAGTTTGGCTTTATTGAAAATGAACATAGTGTATACAGAGGAACTGGCTCCTTCAATAAAAAATGCCTATATGATTCGAGAGTGACCGACTCTCAATCGGGTGGTAATTGCGTCGAGTTTTCTTTGGTTATTGTAAAGATAAGACTCAATACAATATTTACTAGAGGGACGCTTGTTTATCTCATGAGAGTCCGATTTGACCATTCCGAAATCAGAATGTCTTTCATGTGCCTTTTAATGCTCGTTGAAGGGAAGTGAGCAGTTTTTAAAAAATAACAGCTGTTCATCACCCGATTTATTGCCTGATCTACTAACTTGAGAGGGAACCTTGCAGAAAAACAAAGAAAATCCTCAAGCCATGTAGTAAGAAGGGCTTGTAATTCTAGATATCGTGTAATTCTAGTCATCCAGTGACAACAAATGTCACTGAATGACTGAAGAGATATCTATTGCAATCAAAAGCACCATTTTAAATAGTTAAATTTAAATAAATGTTTTGTTTTTTCTTTTGGCACTTATCAGTCATTGGACAAGCCCGCTGTTGCATAGATACCGAGTTAAGCCGATAGAGCGCATCCAATGTTTTTAGTAGCGCCAACTAGGGCCAAGAGTAGGACTTTGCCACTTTATGCATCTCATTCACTTGTACAACCCCTTTTTACAGGAGGGCACATTCACGTATCTCACAAATAGGATATAAGAAGAACAACCATGCTCAAACCGGGACTCGAACCCAGGATTCCCTACCTCTATTTCATGATTCCGACATAAATGTAGCCGTCTTTGGCCCTCCCCTAGCGAATTTTGATTGTTAGTTGTATTTAATATTAATTATATATTTTGTGCAAAACTTGATGTTCATGATATCTTCAAAAAACTATTATTAAGCATCAAATTTTAATAAGCATTAAAGATTTTTTATTTTAATAGTCTTTCAACTATTGTGTTTAATTTATATTTGAAACTTCCTAATTGTGTCAAGTCCCATGTCAGCAAAATATAATTACTAACTATTCGGTTAATCCGTCTACTAATGTGCATTGTCATTGCATGTAGTACAACTTTACTCTCCGATTCCATGTGAGAATCAAACATATAATAATCAAAATCGATCATCATTAGATTCCAACAAAGGAAGAAAACAATCATGAAAGTGAATATTTGATGAAAGAATGAAAGCATTCTGAATTTTAATGCAACAAAGAAAACTATTTTTGAAATTTTTATTTAAAAAAATTATTTCTCATAAATTTTCAAACTCCAGATAAAAAATTGTGCGGAAGCTAAGTTTTAAGATCAAAAAGACTATTTTTTTCCATACAAATAATACAATATTCCATTTTGTACCAGGATATTTATTTTCAGAGGTCATTGCAAAAAACATCAAAACAACTTCAATTTTTAATTAATTAAAATTTTATTAAAAACCATTACAAATCAATTTCAATTCATCATAATTCAATAATCAATCAAAAATTTAAAAAATAATGGAAATAAATTTCAAAATAATTTATTTTGAATTTTTTTAAAGAATTAATGATTGTTTGTAAATTTTAAACTCTTGATAAAAAAATTGTGAGATAGATAAGTTTTTAAGATCGAAAGGACGTGTGTCCGTGTCTCAAAGCAAACAATATGATATTCCATTTTGCACTATATTTTCAGACGTTATTGTAAAAAAACACAAAAATCTCTTTAATTTTTTACTAATTAAAACTCTACCAAAACATTCAAAAATCACTGAAGGGGAAGCATCTCCACCCTTCAAAATATATCCATGTCATTATTAGTAGCTCTAGATAAAACATTCTATTCTGTAGAAAACTAAGTATAAACAAAAATGTACATAAAGATACAAATTCTCTATTATTATTAATAAAGACAGTGATTACAAATCAAGCTTCAACAAATATAAATAATGCTGTTCCAAAAGTAATACTTTTCTGCCAGTTTCTTGATAAAAAATGATTTTAAATAGCTTTCCCTTTTCATTATTCTCTTAAATTTTATTCTGCCCTGACAGCTTAAAATATTAATTTCTTGAATTGCATTAATAAGCTTGCCTTTTTCTTCGAAACTAGAATAATTAATTGTTTCTGGAGCAGTTATATTCCTTTTAATTAGGCATTCTCTTTAATAATCCGAGGATATTTAATTGGAAGCTACGCATGAAATTCTAGATAAAAATAAGCATCATTAAATTCATGAAAAGATCAAAGAAGATATATTAGTTACATTCGTGATCAAAGAAGTTTCAAAAGTTTTAAAAAGTAACTGAAACTAATTTAGAAAGAATTCTTAAACAGATAGTTTTAAAAGATGTTTGGTTTTTCATCCATGTCATATAAATATAATTTTAAGTGAATAAGTTTTTTTAATGAATTCCTTTGCTGTTATTGATATTCTGTCTTTTCCTTTATTTGAAAACTGTTTAAAACAATAAGTATGCAACATTAAATAAGCTCATATTTAAATTTTTAAAATGAAAACTGGCAAACATTATCTTCTCTTTTTTATAATAAAACACTCTTGATTAAAATTATTATTAATAATAATTAATAAGTTACATTTTTATTAATTCACTAAGAATATTTTTTAATTTGAATTGTTTTTGCTTTCTTTATTATTATTATATTAATTTTTGCCTCTAATAATTCTTCATTATAATATTATATTATTAATTTATTATTATTATTATTTATTTTAATTATTATTATTTATTATTATTATTAATTATATTCATTTATAACCTTAAAGAAACTGAAAATCAATTTATTCTCAAATGTACAACAAGATAGAGTTTATCGTGTGGAATCCTAGTTTGCTTAAATTAATTCAATAAGAAATAGCTAAGTTTTGCATTCGCTTAAATATATAGTATCGTCATCAATAAGCAAATGTACAAAACTCTATCACATCATGTGTTTGATTAGTCGTGTTGTTTTATTGCAATTTATGTTGGAAAGATTTAAAAATCTTTTTCGTAAACTAATTGACTAATTTCACTTCTTTTCAAGATCCAATATTTTATTTTAATATTTAACTTAAAAACTAATTGTTAAAATTATGTTCTGCTTTTCCTTCTTACTGTTGTTACTTTTTGGCATATCGGTCATATGTGTATGATTTTAACACTAAGTAAATAAAATTTTTAATGAATTTAGTTGCAGTTATAATTATTCTTAATTTTTTTTCAATGTTGCTTCAACAATTAGTGTATTGCGCCAAATATGCTCATATTACAATTTTGTCTTGAAAACAGACAAATTATATTTTTTCCTTTTTTTAATAAAAATCTTGATTGAAATATTTAATCATTAAAATTAATTTTTTCCACTTAAATCGGATCTTTTATTTTCTTTTCTATTTTTTATTTCTAATTAATAATTATTCATTATACTACATTAAAGAAACTGAAAATCAATTTATTCTGAAATTTACAAACAGATGGAGCCACGCTTATTGAATTCAACTTTGATTAAATCAATAAAAAAAGTCAATAACAAAATTTTGTATGTGCTTATTTGTATATTGCTACTTTCGATAACTAAATATGCCCAATTTCAAAACTCGAGAACATTATGCATTTGATTTGCCATGTTATTTTACTATAGTTTGTGTCAGAAAGATTTAAGAATCTTTTACGTCAACCAGTTGACTAAATCACCTTCTAATGAAGATTTGATAATCATATCTTCTTAACTTAAAAACTTATTAATACAATTTCACTGTTTGTTTCTTTTGTATGCATGCATACACGTCATATAAGTATAATATTGCCACATTGAAACGGAATGTTGCCGTGTCTGCGTAGCTGAATGGTTATGACTCTAAGCTCATAGTCAGACGATCACGGGTTTGAATCCCAGTTGACTTTTTAAAAAAATTCATTTATTTCGTGTTCCAGAAGATTCTGGACCTTTCTTTCATTAACCACATAAGTGCTCTGGACTTTTCTTAATGTTTCCAGAAAGGTATTCTGAACTTTCCCTACGTGTATAAAAGCTGAAGATCTCTCAGTCGCAGTATTCTTAGTTCAGAGTTGAGCTAATAAATTGATTTCACTCTACTTCCTGTGTCTTCTTGAGCTCTATCTACGTGACAATATTAACAGAAAGTAAAGAAAATTTTTAAGGATTTCCTTAGCTTTTATAGATTTTCTTTGTTTTTTTTAATGTCAAAGCTGTTAAACAATGAGTATAATGCATCAAATTCGCTCATAAATGATATTTTTAAAATGATATGTGTCAATTTTTAAAATTATATTTTTATTAGTTCACTAAAAACGTGTCTTTTATTTTAGTTATTTTCTAGTTTTCTGCCTCTAATTTATAATTCTTGATTATAGAGCATTAAAAAACTGAAAATCAATTTATTCTCAAATTTACAGCCAGATGGAATGGAATTCAACTCGTATGGAATTCAACTTTTATTAAATTAATCCAATAAGTGATAGCTAAGTTTTTTGTGTTTGCTTATCTGTATATTGCCATTATCGATAAACAATTTCGAATAAATATACAAAATTTCAAAATTCAGTCTCATCATACATTTGATTTGTTTTGTTTTATTGTTTTATTATATGTTAAAATTTATTGGAAAAAAATTAACGTAACATATTAATAATTTTATCTTATTTCTCGAGGGGAAATAACTGAGGATATTTTTATCAATAATTTTCCACATTTTCCCTCGTTAATTATGAATTAAACTGTTCCTTCAAAACCAAATTTATAGAAAATTATCTTCGAAAAAATTCTGTAAACTGCTTTTAAATTTATTTAGGACATCAAAGAAATCCTTCCAACATAATACCTTAAGTTATTAATAAAACTTGAAATGCTTTCTTATATATGATCTGTTACAATCTCACAGTAAAATGTGATAAAAATACAACATATTTTAGAACGTTTATTGCATGCTTTCAGCTATTTGTATGCACGCACACAGGTAATTCTTAAACATTTTTCCATTTTTAAATGGTTGTTACCTACTAGTCATACGCTTCAATGCGCCAAGCTTCAGATAAAATAAAAGCCCACATTAGGCATGTTGCCAGATTAAAATGTGATGTTTTGACAGAAATATCGTTCTTTTTTTCTATTTCCAAATGGAGAAAAGAAAATTTTCAAGCAAAAGTTTTAGGAAAGCTTTCTATTTTTCTCCAACATCTCTTATAAATACTTTTTTCTCAGTTTGCAATCGTTCCTTAAATTTCTTGTGTTATTTCATTCTAGAAGTTTCAATTTCTCGTAAAAGGCGTTATTTTTTGTGTTTTTGATATATTTCTACAAATTTCGCTAGCAGTGCACCATTTACCATAGTCTATTTGGAAAAACCTGTCACAATTTCAGAAGTAGCACAATTTTTAAACCCAGCATTATTTGATAATGAATGATTTATATAGAAAATTAGTGATTTTTCTTTTTTGCTATAAGGGATTTAAGTATTATGTAGGTCCTTCAATTCATATTTCTATGCTATTAGACCCCAAACTTTATCTTGTATTAAAAATTAAATAAAAGTTTCAAACCAAATGAGTAGCTTTCATAGATTTTATTACCAATGCATTCGTGATTGGGGATTTCTTGGCGCATTCGATGAAACAGAAAAAAATCTAGAGTCTATTCCATTTTTTTATTATTCCTTAAAATTATAAAACTGCAAGTTTTTATTAAACATTCTTGGACCACTGATATCAAAATTAAATGCAATTAACTTTTAATGGCTTCTGATCAAGACTCAATAATATTAAAATCACTAAAAGTTAAATTAATTTATGAATTAACAGTTCTAACTTAAAAGTACTAAAATAATTAATAATCATTAAGTAGATTCTAAGGTAATCGTGTTTTTATTTTATATATTTAGTAAGCTACTGCTTTAGTTTTTTTATTGCTTTATAATTTTATTTGTCCAAATGTTTGTTTTTGTTGCTTTTGTTATTATAGTTTGTTGTTTATTATTTTTTTATTGCTAATTATTGGGTTATAATTTCTAAATGAAGAGTTATTTAAATACATTTCAATTTATTTTAAACAAACGTGGTGTCTTTTAAGACATTTTTAAATATTTTGTTTCATTTAAAGTTATAAAATTAGCAAAAGCACAAAATAATGAAACAGATGAAAAAAAAAAAACGTGGTTAGAATATTAACCCACTAGTTGCCACGATTCAAACTTAGGAACTTTAGGCTCTCTAATAAGAGCCACAATAGTACACCTAACAATTTAGTTTCATTCTATATATATCAGTCAATACTGTGCTTAGCAGAAAGTGCACATTATGGAATTCGTTCCTTTATATTATGCAAACAAATTTGAAACTCTTTGGTAAGTTGAGTGAAACAGAATTG
>JAPMOQ010042324.1:1998052-2012227 GCA_026543055.1 Argiope trifasciata | reverse complement strand
TACATATTTTCGGATTGTTGTTGTTACTTATTGTACTTTACAAGGCCCCTGGCAGAAAGCTATCAGTGATTTAAGCCTAAATTAGAGTCCCTTATTTTTTCAGTAGAGCTAAGAGCACGACTTAGCTACTTCATACTTCACAGTCGCTTGCACACATGAGGCACATTCATACAATTCACAGTTAGAACACAGAACAACAACCATGCCCAAACCGGGATTAGAACTCGGGACACCCCGATCATGGACAAGACATGCTACCGCTATGCCAGGACGCCGGCAGTACTACTGGTTTGATTTTTATATTATAATAAAATTCGGGGCATAAATGTGAAATTTAAAGGTTATGGTAACTATATGTTACTTATTCAACCAGTTTTTATTTTTATTGAAATGATCTCATTGGTCATTTTATAAAAATACCCATTTTTTAAAATATCACATGCTTTTCAAAACAAAGGATTATTTGAATATATTTAAAATATTATCCAACTTTTTGAGGATATATATAATAAGTTAGTCTGTCAAATATTTTAAGAAAATTAGCAATTAATGGATCAAACAAAAGAATTCCACACAATCTTTTGGTGTACAGTCCTTGAGAATCCAATTTTGGATAAATTCCATGCCATTTATGCTTCGTCAATAGCTCAGGGTAATCTCTTTAATCGTTTGATGCTGTATCTTCAATCATAAATATGGAGTTAGAATATTTTTAATGTTCACATTCTGTAATAATTTTACCAAACAGTAAAACGGTCAGTTTGTTAAAATGAAGAAGCTCATTGCAGTAAAATGTGTAATTTAACTCATGAGTGGCAAGAGCATTTCTCGTGTTAAAACTAACCACCCATCTATTTAATTTAATTTTCTTTCAAAATTTTCTTCAAGACCACTTAGCTTTTGGAAACCACTTCCAAAATTAAGTCTATAATAAATTCCACCCTGAACAGAATAGCCTGACAAAAAGTTAATAAAAAAAATTGAGTTAACCAGTTAAGGAAGATGAATGTATATAAAAGAAATAAATATCCTGAAAGTAGAGATTAGTTATGTCTACATATGTACATTAATCCTGGCGTTACTTCTAAGAGAGTAGTCATTGCATTTGAGCATGAAAATAATATTTTGTTCTTCTATCATTTTATTTACTACTAGCCGCCTTTGGCGACCAGCTGATTCGCCATGAGTAATGAGTTCTAAAATTTCTAATTAAATCATATATTTTTTAGCCAAAATTTAAGAAATAGTTTCAGTTAAAAGATTCAGTAATTAGTAGTTAAAGAGTCGGTAACTTTATTCGGAAAAACTTTTTGAGTTTAATGCTCTAATAATTTATCGATTATGCTTCCAAAATATTAAAAATGTTTTTTTTTTCGGTGATACTGCTAAAATGTTAAATATGATTTTAAAGAAAGCGAAAAAGGGAAAAAATTATTGAATTAATGATACAGATATTGCAAACGATTATAGAAATATGCCATTAAGTCAAGATTCCAATGCATATCCTGTCTAAATTCAATCAGGTTTACTGTAAATAAAGATAATTTATGGAATTAATGATATATATATTGCAAACGATCATAGAATCCATTGCCTTGCATTTATATTTTTAGAAGATATCACATTTTATATTTATGTTATTTTATCCAGTCACGTGCTGAAAGCTGTATTTTTTAGATTTGATTTGCGATGATAGCTTTTTTTTTATTTGAACTTCCGGCATTGTTTTATTTTATTTTATCCAGTCACGTGCTAAAAAAACATGGTTAAAATATTTCTTTAAAAATTTGTTAAAAATAGAAGCTTACATTATAAATTAAAAAAACTGATACCATTAGAAAGCTAATTTTTTTTATCTTTAAGTTGATGTTAAAATCATGTTTGTCCAATAATAATTTCGGAAGTTATAGCAGAAACACGTCAAAATTTCGCTTAAATTTTAATTAATTCAAATTCTAATTAAAAATTCGATAAAAGGGCTCCAAGGTGCACATTCCCGACCTCCACGGTATACATGTACCAAATTTGGTAGCTGTAGGTCCAACGGTCTGGCCTGTAGAGCGCCAACACACACACACACGCACACACACACACACACACACACACACATTGAGCTTTATTATAAGTATAGATTTACCTTAAAAACCAGTTTATTAAAGCTTATAAATGAAAGCTTGCAAATAAGGTTTACAATTAGAATATTATATTGAAATATTTTCGCTTATAATACTAATGAATGTTTTTTAATGTTAAACATTTTGCACTTTCTAATCTTTAATTTATAATTCATCGTTAGAAATGTTATGGAATAACTTATTTATATATTTTTCTGAAACACAGTATTAGAAACAGCAAATATGGAAGTAAAATGTACTTTAATTTCCCGATTAACTGATGATTAATTTTCGAAAATATTAAAATACCAATTTGTACAATTTGTCAGAGAGAGTAAACAAACGAAAGAAATTTCATAACTCAAGCATAACATGAAATAAACAAAATTTCTTATTTTAAAACATGAGAGAAATAAGGTTAAAGTAAAACGAATATATAAAAAATACCATTTTATTCGAATTATCAATTTTCTAATTGAATAAAAAATTGGAAATACTACCTCATAAGAAATCAAATACTATTATAGTATTTTTGGATTTTTATAAGACACATTACCTTATAAATGTTCCACTAAGTAAAAGTTTTCAATATCATTTAAATGCTCAAATTTACATGTTCAAATAATCACCAGAATATAAGATCTTGTTAAAATTATGAAATAAATAGTCTTTATGCAGTAAGCATTGTTGATGCTCGTGCGTCAACAAAAATAAAATGCAGACAAACTGCTGTAAAACTAAATCTTATTACATTATAAATAATATTATTAAATCAACATCAACTTATTTACATTTAAATCGAGCATCATTTTTTAAACAATAAATTCAAAAGTTCCAAAAATATCAGAGTTGTCATTCTTCATCAGCAACTATTTACAAAATTAAAATAATCGTGCGTTACTTTAAAATAAAATATTATGATTTTACATAAAATATAGTATCTTTTTCAAACCATCTTTAATTTATAAGCAATTCAGAATTTAACTTGAAAATTATGGATAGCTTATTGTAATATTTAATTTTAAAAAGCTTATAATTTCATAAAGTTTATGTAGTTAAAAATCAAGTTCTAGTATTTATTTAGTATCATACATTTAAGCTGTTCTGATTTGAAATGAATACAATTTGGCGATATTAGAAGGAATTCTAATTTTTCAGGAATTGCGTTGCACTAACATATGAATTTCATTACACTAATCTTACCAACAGCTTCAGTGTAAGAGTTTATATAATAGTTATTCCAATTATTTATATATGTAAATATCCTTATTAACTTCCTGCAGAGAAGTATAATCAAGTCGGTGAAAAGAAATGATATACAGTTATAGTTAAAGTTAAAGTGATACAGTTATAGTTAAAGTTTATACGGTTATAGTATTGAAATGTAAATTCCTTTATAGATTTCCTTCAGAGAATTATAATCAAGTCGGTGAAAAGAAATGGCAATATCAAAATGAAACATTCGTTAACGTTTTAATCACATACAGAAATAGCAATCTCCAATTCAATGCCACTAATTACGTCGTCTGTACACTCCCTATTTCTCTGAAATTGTATACTTTATTCTTTTTATTATTCATTTATTTTGGATATAAATGTATCTTCTCGTCTTTAAACATTTATACGCAAGGCAATTTCTTTTTACTCATACTTTTTAGCAATATTTAGTTGATTATCAATAACACTATTCATAAAAAGGAATACAAAATAAATCAAAGAATAAATGAAAGAAACTTTGTAACAAATGGGCATAAATATCTGATTATGGCTATCATCTAAAGATAACAAACTTATTACAATATCTGATTATATCTATTATTTAGAAATTATTCACCTGTGGCAATATCTGATTATGGCTGTCTAGAAATATCTCAATATGTTTACTTTTATCTGGAAATGTCTTTACTGAACAAGCCAAATTCTTCTAATACATCCCACAATATATAATAATAAGTAGGAAACAACATGAAAATAAAAAGTATACAAGTAAATAAAAAATAATAAAGTATTTGTTATACTTTAGGGGTCCAAATTGTGGAAGTCTTCTGAAAAAAGATGCATTTTGGAAACTTGAAGGTTCATAACAGCAATAGTATTTGCAGTAATGGCACAAAGTTATAGATCATTTCAAAGGCAATTTAATTAGAAATGTAAGACATCAAATTACTAATTTTAAATCAAATCCTTATCATCATTTTTAAGGTACCAGAAGAAAGGAGAATACTATGTTTTACTTGATAAGATATACTTTCTCTCCATTTGAATGTATTCAATGAGTTTGAGTGTTTAGATTGCTAATAATAAAGACAGCAATTGATGTCTGGTAGTCGAGCGAATGTCATTTTCTCGTGGGTTTTTTTTTTCAATTTCTATCAAGTTGGTAACTTTTTTAATACTCCTTCAAATTATAAATTGTCAAAATATAATAAAAGAAAAGAAATGGCACAAAAAATTAATTGTTCACCCAAAATATGTTGGATTGTCACACAATTGCATGAGCAAGGGTTTATTTGTAATGAAACTAGGGGGAAATAGATGGAAATCCAACTAAAAGTGATATTTCTAAATTTTGAAGAAATATAAGGAAATTCTATAAATGAAGAAACAAAATAAAGCAGAAAATCAGTAAAGTGAAAAAAAAAACCCACACCGTGTGATGATAAAATCATTAAAATACTTTGTCTATATGTTAGAAGAAAATCATCTGGAAATATATAAAGTGGAATGGTTCATTGCAATTCGAAGGTCATTCAACACATATTTTAAGAATCTGATCTAAATGAAATAATTTTGAGAAGAAAAAAAAGCTGTTTCTGAATCCGAATAAATGTTGAAAAGACTGAACTGAGAACAGCCTTATTATAATTAGACAGTGTAATTTCAGATTATTAGACAAAAAACTTACTATTTAATTGTGATGACATAAAATATGTAAAGAAAAACAAAGGAGGCAATTTTCAGCCTGGGTAATACCTATTGGTTAGTATACAAATTAATGTCATGTCTGAAATTGTATATATTGACAGATAGGGTATAATATGTATGATTAATAGAAATATGAATGTTCAAACTTACATCAAAAAAATAACTATTCATAAACTATTGCCCCTCCCAGGTGATATTTTCTCAGATGATGAAGAATTTAAATTTATATAGGATTCAGATCTATGTCATGTTTCCACTTTATGAAAAAGTTGATTTAAAGACAATCCCAGTTAACTATTGCAATGGCTTAGGAATAGCCTAAATCTTAATCCATTCAAGGTACTTTGCCGTTTACAGGCGCAAGATTTCGTCCATATGAATCAAACACGAGTCAGGTAGCCAAGCGAAGCGAATGGGAAAAAAATGTACCCAATGTGAAATAAATGCAAACCAAGTCGCCAAGTGAATAACGTGCTTTTGACAAATTTAAATTTAGCATAATTTTGCCTTTTTTGGCAATTTTTTCGTTGCGCCAGTATAACGGAAAAATACCCCATTCAGAAATATAAAAGCCTGGCTGATAGAGTTTACTACAGAGACTCAAGAGATAAAATTCAATCATTACAGCAATAATTCAATTGTCTATAACAGCTGAAGGATTGAAATCATTGGTGAACTCCATGAGATTAGCAGCAAAACCGAAACTGTGGTTAAAATTACCTAACTAATTATTAGGTTCCGTAAGAGAGCATGTTTATATAAATAGTTATTCCTATATTTCCTTATTTTTTTCATTATAACTGCTGTTCTAATACAAATATTCCCTTTAAATTTATTCGATTAAATTCTTAATTAATGTCAGCGATAATTCGATTATAGTACAGCATTAGAACAGCTGAGGAAATAAAAGCATTGAGAGTTCCATGAAATGTATTAAAAAGGCCATAATTGATGTTAAAGTATATCCAACTAAATATTAATTTCAATAAGTGAGAATAATAATTCCAATTTCCAATATAATATCAACTGCAAAAATTATTTATTAAATTATTTTAAATGATATTAAGTTTTATGGTATATTTTCTTAATAAAATTATGTTATGGATAAGGAAATCTTAAAAATAATTTCTTGCCAACGATTTCTCCGATTTCGACCATTACAGTGGTTCAACTTTTTATGTAAAAAAAAAAGTTTTAAATTTTTTTTTCTATTCAGAATTATTGAAGATAAAACAGTCAGTGTCTTTAATACTGAAATACATTATTAAAGATGGTGCTGATGAGGGGTATATTATAAAAATTAAAATATTATTAATATTTAAAATTAATTAAAAGGTACAGAAACGTATTATTTTCAATCGTTTAACTTATATTTTTTTAAAAATTAAGGCATTGTGATTTTATTTACAAATTATTCAATACTCTTAGATATATCTTTTGGAATTATTTACATTTATACTCCACAGTGAATGAATATTTCTCAAGGCTTATATTTTTTCCTTAATAGCTCATATTTCAAAGTTTGGGGAAAATAATTTTATTAATTTCATTAGTGCTAATTGAACGATAAGAAATGCAGTATTATAAAATGTTTAGATGATTTCATAATCTTTCCCAATAATATTTTGGTTTTTTTATCGTTAAATCATATTCTAATGATTGTTTAGAAATAAAAATCAATTCATTCTCATCATTAATTTTAATGTATATTCAGAAAATATAAAAGGTTTAAAAAAATAAGTGATGCAGCTATATTTCTATTCACTAATTTTTAAAATTATTTTCAAATATGATTCCTTCCCTCACTTATTTTAATGACAACGTGTTTCAAAAAACTGGTAATTTGGTACCTTACAGCCTATTCATTGTAGAGTCATATTCCAGCGACTTTAAAGTATAATGATCCTAACGCTCATCTCATTAATGTTAATCGTATGCTCGAAATCATATATTAAGCGAAGTGAAACATTATATTCTGTTAGAATTATTAAGTGAACAAAGTAGCCCTTCAAAACCTTTATAACAAACACGAGATTATTTACCACGTAAAACTTTTGAATAATGATTGCTGAAAGTAAAGGCTGAATATATTATTTACTGAAAGAATTATTACTGGGATTAGGTTAACTTGAATTATTGACCGTTTATGTCGAGAAAGTAACATTAAGAGTGTTTTGTGCACATATTAAGCAATTCTAAAAGTAATTTGTCTTAAACTGAATTCTTAAGTGGCAAACTGCGATATGTATAAAAAATGAACTTCAGCATTTTTAAAAGTATGTGCCGAAGTATAATTTTTATTGCCATTGAAGTTTAGACAAAGAGTTTTAGTTCTTTATCTAATACAAAATTGGTAATTTTCTAAGATCCATCATTATTCATTATAAATTTAAAATATGGATAGCAAAAATGTTTTTAAAAAGTATGAAGATCCATCTTTTATATAATTTATTTTATTTTTCAAGCTCTTTAATTAAAATTATAAACATTCATGTTTTCGCAATACTTGGCATGTTTTTTATTCAACTATTAGGAAAGGAATTTTGAATGAATTGTATAGTTTTTATTTTAAAATTTATTCAAAAAAGAACGTTTTAGAGTGAGTGTGATTTCTGATCTTCTGGTTTAAAAGGTAGCATTTTCAGCTATGTCATGTGATGCAGAAAAATATCTTTAAAAATTCCTAAAATTTATTTAACAGTTAATTTTTTTTTATTTTCCAGTTCTTTAACTAAAATCATTATTATTCATATTCTTACAATATTTGACATGTTTTTTAATTCAAATATTAGGAAATGGATACAAAAAATGATTAAATTTTTGAATTATTTTTATTTTAAATTTTATTCAAAAAAGAATGTTTCAGAGTGCAGTTTGGGATGCTCTGGCTTAAAAGCTGCATATTTTAGCTATATATTAGCATGTAAAAGAATTCTTTAGAAATTCCTGAAATTAATTTAAATGTAAGAAAAATTACATTTCATTTCCTTTTAATTAAATAAGTCACGTAAGACCTTGAGTTCTATAAGTATTTATTAGATCATACTAAATTTTTCACTCGATCACATATTTAATGCATTAAAATTTAGACATTACTTAAAAAACTGCCACAGATTTATTCGCCATAATTTTTGTATCTCAAATAATTGGAAACAATGTACCAGAACTTTATTTAAGTTCCCCTATTTATATTTTATTTTCATAGTTTTAAGATACGTATACATATTTATTTAGTTTTAATCAAATATTTATTTACATAGATAATGTAGTTTCAGTGGCAATAAAGCAGTACATTCATCTAAATGCTGCTTCATGATTATTGAGTTAAACGTTGAAAGCAAAATTAAATTAATATTAAACCTTCATAAAATTATAAGAACGTTTTAAATGAATTTTTGCTTTTGGTTTTTAAAGAAATTACTTGCATGTCTCGTAGAAACTGTGTTAAAAGATAAAAATTTATTAATAAAAAAATTTCTATTATATTTTATTGATTATAACATTATGTAATAACATGATGTTTTTCTGAATGAAGCATCAAAATGTAACAATTTGTTGAAGCCTCAAAATTCGTAGGCAACAAATTGGCGATTTATCGCTTTTGAGTCATCAAAGCGATTTTTTCGCCTTTAAGGTTATTAGAAAATAATCAGAAATCTTATCACATTTGACGATTTATCTCCAACTAAATTTACAACCAGATTTCCAAAAGTAACAACTAGTTTTCATTCTCTGAATTCTTATGAATTGCTTTAATTAGTTTCAGTCATTAACTAGTTTAGACCTGTTTGAAACAACCACCTGACTATCAGATTACGCATGTGTTGATATTTAAGAAAAAGATGTTTGTTTATTTTTTCCATCTCAAAATCGACCAAGATCCAAAACTCAGCTTGACAGCTAGAAAAACGGAAAATGAAAGTATTAAAAAATATCATTATAAAAATAGAAATAATGGGGGTAGGCACCGATAGAAATGTCTCATGATTGTTTTAAACAGGTTTAAATTGGTTAATGACTTAAATTAATTTAAACAAATGACTTTAAAAAATAATAATGCTCTCACTTAATAACTTAAAATTTGAGATCGTTGAATTTCCTTTTAAAAAATTCTATTTCAAATTATGTGTCCAACGAATTGTTTAATTAAATAATTATTGATTAAATAATTCGCTGAGCACTTAAATCGTTTATTTTTAACATTTTTTTTTGTTGATGAAAAATTTTACTCCAGTTAAATAAGTTTTTCCCTTGATGTATAATATTATTTTAAGATATTTCATAAAACATTTTACTCTGTTGAAAATAAAATTATCTTCAAAATATTACAAATAATAATTTTAAATTTTGTATTCATTAATACAGAAAAATAAAAAACATACTTTAAACTATCAAATTTGTTTCAAATATTTTCTTATGACAACTAGCTAAAGAAAGTATAAATCCTATGAGCTATTTTTACTTACAGTTTATTACTGAATGAATTAAATATACACACCGATAGCGAAAATATTTACACTTTAGCATATGAATCAAACTAAAAATTTGAATAAAAATAGAAAAACGCACTTCTTAATTTAACAACGAAAATAACCTGAAAATAATACTCAAGCCCATTCATAAAATGTCCGGAAGAAAAATATTCTAAGAAAATTGATGCAAATTTTTACCTCCAACAATTCGTTTCTGTAGAAGCAGGTGTTCCTTTTACAACAAAGCAATTCTATTTCCGTAAAACTACTTTTGCCTTAAGGCTACAGTTACGGTTAGAAAGAAAAGAATAATCGGACGGATGCACTCTATTTTTAAGTTTTTCCAAAATGGATTGTTTTATAAAAGCATATATTATTAAAGCTTAAAATATTTGTAAAAATTAATAATCATCTCAATTGATTTTAATATTATCAAAACGAAAAATATTAAAATATTTATATCCACGGAAAGATTTATTTTTAATTTTACTAATTCAAAATTTTCTGTTGCATAGTTTTACTTCTAGATAGCTATTTAAATTGGATTTACTATCTATCATTTCGATTCCATATATTGTTACTTAAAGAGTTGTTTTTAACTTTATAAATCCAAAATTCTAAGTCGCATACTTTTACTTCTAACTAGCTATTTCAACTGGATTTCCTATCTAATATTTTTTAAAGAATTTTTTTTAATTTTATGGATCCTAAATTCTTTGTTGCAGACTTTTACTTCTAAATAACTATTTAAGCTGAATTTCCTATCAATTAGTTTTTAGATTTTTTTTAATTTTATACTTTTGATTTTAAAGAACTATCTTTGCTGGATTTCCTATCTATTTATTTCAATCTAATCTATTATTTAATAAAGAATTGCTTATAATTTTATAAACCTAAAATTTTCAGTTAGCTACTTTTTCTTCTAAAGAGCTATTTAAACTAGATTTCTTATCTATTATTATTAAAAGAAATTTCTAAATTTTATAAATCCAAAATCCTTTGTTACATACGTTTGCTCCTAAATATTCAAAGCCACTTATACCGTTATTTCATACTGCATTACCGTTTTACATTTTTTTTCTCATTTAGGTATACAGTACCCAAATTTCCTCTCTATATCTTTATGCACTCAATTATATCACAGAAAATAGCACCAATATTTAAAGCTATGCGTATACTTTAATATTTTTTAACAATTGCTTGATTTCGAAACTAAACTTTAATTGTAAGAACAACAAAATTTCAAATATTTCATCAGAAACATACCGAAAAAAGTACTGGAACCTATTCAACATGGTAAAGTAAACTGAATCTTTATGTCATAATTAAGATAAATGTGCAAAAAGTCGGAATTAAATAGTAGAAGTAGAAACAAAAAAACACTTACTTCAACAATGAAATATTTTATTTTAAAATCCTCTTAAATTATTATTTAAAAATACATTAAAAATAGAAAAAGCTATACGTGAAAAATATCGATATCATTGAATAAGTAATTTTTTTAAATTCAGGATGATGCAAAAATTATTTTTTGTAATATTTTCATAAATTATCATGGAAAAATTATTTAACTGAGACATTAATTAGTTAACCACTTGCCAGATTATCCCAGGTTATATAGGGTTCGTATATATTGCAGTCAATTATTATCCTGAGAAAATTCGAGCGAAGCAGAATTTGTCATCATTTGTTTCATAACAGTTTTACTGGTCCTGGAGGAAATATTCAGCTTTGATTGGCAGTTTGCAAAGTTTTATTGGTTTCGTTGGGGTTTTTTTTTTTTTTTTTTTTTTTTTTTGTGTTGCCCTCTAGTATAGTATACGTCTGCTTGTGGATTAGTGTTGTATAAAAAAGGATAATCGCTTTGAAGAAAAGTAAAATAACGGCGATGATGCAAGATAGCGAAAGCGATAATTTTTTAGACAGTGATTCTTGCTACTGAAAAAATCAAATCCAACAAGGCAGTGTACTCTGTTATCCCGTAAAAGATATACCAGAGGTAAACCGGTAAGAAAAGAGATCAGATAACAGTGTATAGAGTGTTAAGTATCACTTTGTGTTGTCTCTTGTTTCAAAAACTATCTTACAAAGACCAATATATTACTTTTTTTTTCATTCGTCTGAAATAACTCGGGATAGTAAACTGATGCTAAAACTAAATGCTTTTACACTCATAAAATTCAAAAATTCAACTTAAAACCTACATTTTTTGTCTTTTTTCTTTTCCTTGTGTTTGGTAATGAAGTAAAAAATAAGATGATTTTTTTGCAATTTTTTTCAAAAAAATTTTAAGGAAGCGGTTAATCAAAATTCAAAAATGCGGTTTCTTGATCATTTTATTGTTTTGTATTACATATGCGACAAGCTTGAAAGCAAATGATCTGATAGACGCATTCACAAACATTCAAATTCACACACTACCACATGTAGACACGTTCACATTCATCTTCATTATTAGTCAAGATTAATTATATGTGCATGAGCAATGTTGCCATAACTTGAATTTAAGATCTGGATCACCTTTAGAGTTTCAAATAAGTTCCAAGAAAAAAATTTGAAGAAATGCAATACTCTAATACAATTATTAAAGAATTTTTTTAAATTTTTGCTTAGTAAGAATACATTATTTCAGACTTATTTTTTTAGGTGGAATTAAGATAAAATTTTCTAATAGCATTTTGATTTGGAAAATTTAAATATTTATGCAAGAATATTGATACATTTTTAATTTATGTCAGTATTTATAAATATTCGATTTATTTAGAAACCACAAAATTCAGTTTAAGCCAATATGATCAAACAATTTCTCATCTCTATATATTTTTTAAAAGATTCATTAAAATACATTTTATTAGATTTCAAATAAGTTTGGAAATATTCCAAAGAAAAACTTTCTCTTTCCCGTAATACATGATGCATTGCAAAAAAATGTGTAGATAAAATAACAGACAATTATACTTCAAGGCGTATTTTTTAAAATTAAGTTTAATTATACTTTTTAAGAAGGAAACGATCCTTTCTGTTATTGGTCATTTTGGGAAAGAAAAGGATTACTCATGATTCCTTTTTTATCCTCTGATATTTGACTTCATCAATGTTAAGTAGAATTTCCTAATCAATTTTTTATTCCTTTCCTAATATATTATAGTTGTGGAATTTTGAAAAAACGCTATTTCTTGGATGATAAAACAATATTTTATTATATTCATAGCTTAACGAAAAAAAATATTTTATGTTATTTATTTCCCTACAAATAAAGAAAACTGAGTATTGATAAAACATTGATTTTAATACTTCTAAATATTAAAACAACAAATAATAAATTAAAAGTTAAAACAATTTTTTATTTCCTATTTTGTAGTGGTTAAATAAGTGTTTTTAAAACTTTTTTCAATGTTCTTTTTAATTTTTTCTCATTATTTTAACAAAATGTTCCTTGTTTTAAAATGTGTTTTGCTTAGAGAGCGATTTTTTTGCAGACATCAAATGAAACTTCGAAAAGAAAAAAAAGTGCCCATGACGATAATACACCAGTTGAGAAATAAATAGAAGATATTTTCAAAAGGAAGAGAACGGAAGAAACCAAACAAAATGTTCCATTTCCAATTCAAAAAAGGCGCAGAATTCTAGCGCATTGCTTGAAAATCTGCAATCGAACAAATATACTCACCCGAGCATTTCAAAGAATAAGGCCTTCGCTTTCAGACATTTTTTTCAAACTGCTCAGGGAGAAATAATACTAAAATAAAAAAATTGAAATGTAAAAGTTTACTGAAGGAAACGAAGAGAAAATTCCCCATTTTTTTCTATGTGCATGTGAGCGTGAGTTTGCATTTTTGTGTTAATATTTTTTTTATTAATTTGTTGAAAACACAAATGTCCATTCTAAGTATTTCTGACGCCAATTTCTCATGTCAGAGTTACATATTAAATAAGGCAAAAAGAAATCACAGAATTGAAAAAAAAATTCAAATGAAATATTTTTCTCTTTCTTTAGTAGCAAAATATATTTCTTAAGTGATTATATTTCTTCCTGAATCACTCTCAATGAAAAAAAATCATCTTCAGTTAGTACGAAAACTCGTTACCGATATTTGTTTTCACCTGTATTTTTTCTTTGATTGAGATTGAGGTGCTGCTCTTCAAATACTTTGTTAATTACGTGCGATAAAAAATTTCCATTTCCTTACCTTAAATGAAAAGTGAATTAACAAACTTTCGCCAACACTACATCGCACCAGGATGTTTTGCTTCAAGAGCATTTAACTTTACAGCCATACATCGAAGTATGAAGAAAAAGGACTTAAACAAGGGTTTCATAATGAAGTAAGATGTCTTAGTAATTCATTAAACAACTTGCAATGCTGAAAGAAATTATCAATAAATTTGTACCTTCGTTAGTAATTAATTTATTATCCTAGAGAAAACAACAAACACTTTCTGACAATAAGAAGAAATTCGATGTTTCGATTTAATTCTGAGCATTTCTGCATTATTTATTAGGCTTAATAACATTAAGTTTTAGCTTAATAACATTAAGTCACAGCATCAATCTATGTATTCTACGTATAATGTTTTTAAATAGTAAAAATGCCACAAAAATTTATTGTAAAAATGCCAATCTCTCTCTCTCTCTCTCTCTCTCTCTCTCTCTCTCTCTCTCT
>JAPMOQ010042324.1:1969761-1997952 GCA_026543055.1 Argiope trifasciata | reverse complement strand
TGTGTGTGTGTGTGTGTGTGTGTGTGTGTGTGTGTGTGTGTGTGTTGTGCTTTAACTTATGGGTATAACTATAGTAGTTTTTATTTTAAAATAATTGTAGAAATTGTAAAATTCTCGCTTCTTACAGGAGAAATCAGAACAAAAGAAATAAAAATGATGGAATTTGAAAACTTTTACTTTCCTGCAATTTCCTTTATAATTGTAGATTAAAAGATCATTCAACTCAAGAGTGTCACCACTTCCGTATAATGAAAAATTTAAGGCTAAAGTTTTCCAATAATTACAATGGCTTAGAAATTACGATTAGAAAAGAATAAAATTGGTTTTTAAAAGAATTTTTTCTCATACTCATATTCTAACATTTTCTACTTAATGATACTTTATTGGAGATATGCCATCACTTGTACTGTTTTTCAACTTATCACATCTTCATAGATCTATTTTTTATAAAATTCGATAAAGAAACAAAGAAAAAGGTAGGGATTTCTTACATTTCTTCTCGAAGAGAAATCAACTTTCGTTTTCTGTCGTACTAGCAGGGAATTTTCGCAAAATAAACAGAAGTATTTACTCAACGGTTAAATCTCAAAATTAACCATTGAAATAATACATGAATATAAAACAACTCTGAATTAAATGAATAAAAATGACGAATATTAAACTAAATTAAAATTATATCATCATAATTATATATTTAGAGATATGCATATAAATTTTTTCTTAAAATAACAATATTTCCCAATGATAGATATGAATAATTGAAAGATAAATCTAAAGAAAATTGACTTCATCTTTTAATTTTTTTTCTAATCATAAATCTTTTCAATAAATTTTTGCTTCTTGTGGCTTCTTTATTCAACTACTGATGGCAAAATAATGCCTCAAAAAGAAAAATAAGAACTCATAACTATACTAAAAAGTTGGGGAGGAAAGTATTTTAAGAAGGCAGAAAACGAAAGAAATCAAACAAAATATTCCATTTCCAATTTTCAAAAGACCAAGAATTTTAACCCACGGCTCGCAAATCTACAATCGAACAAGCATACTCGCTATAGCATTACGTGGAATAAGTCCTTCACTTTCAGCCATTTTTTTTCTTTTGTGCAACTGAGAAGAAAGAATATCGAAAGAAAAAAAAATTATTGAAATAAGCAGAAATTTTTTTTCTATGAGTCATTTTATGTTATTGTTATTGTTAGTACATTTTTGGAATACACAAATGCCCTTTCAAAATAGGTTATGACAAACTTCAAAAGAAACTACAGCTGCATATTAAGTGAGAGAAAATAAAAATAATCGAAGAAGATGTTGAAAAAGATTAAAATTTATTCCGATCTCTAAAATTTACAATATGTTTCTTTTCTTTCTCTGTTTTCAAATATTTATGTTTTCTTCCAAATGTTTTGCATTACAAAAATTTTACTTCAATAATAATAGTTATTGTATGATAATTATCATCAGTGATTAAATTCTTTGTTATTTTAGAATTGCTCATGAGTGTGCTCAAACTTTTATTACACAGAACAGAACGCCATATCATACCCCCTTATCCATAGCAATTCTGAGCGGTTTGATGGGCATGTTGCAGAATTTCCTTAAATACAAAAATTTTTACAGTAGAAAAAACACTTTTCTTACATGGAACGAAAACTAATTATTCAAGAAAGTATTACATGGGTATGTATTGGTGTATTCAAAAGTATGCTTTAGTACAAAAATTTTATGAAGGAAGAAAAGGGCGGGGAGGTCTGGAAGTCTTTTTGTTATTGTTATTGTTAATCAATTTTTATAATACACAAATGCCCATTGAAAAATGGGTCATTCGCAAACTTCATAAGAAACTGCAGCTGCATATTAAGTCAGACAAAAATAAATAACAGAAACAAAGAAAATATTGAAAAAACTTAAAATGTATTCCATTCTATAAAATTTCCAAGATTTTTTCTTTCTTCTCTTTTCTTTCTTTTTTTCAAATATGTATATCTTTTCTTCCGAATCTTTTGCATTAAAAATGTTTGACATCAATAAGAGTAGGTATTATGTTGAAACTTTCATAAATTTTGTTCTGTTATAAATGCTCAGAAATATGTTCCGAATTTTCTTGCTCTAATTATTTGAAATTATGTAAAATATATTTAAAAATATGCGTCTTTTTAAACATTTATTGAAGGAAACAAAAGGTTTTTTTCCTGGAGTTATTTATCTTATTGTTATTGTTAGTGCATTTTTGGAATACACAAATATCCTTTCAAAATAGGTCATGGCAAACTTAATAAGCAACAGAACCCCCCAAAAAGTGCTGAAAAAACTAAATATATTCAGTTTTTTATAATTTATTTTAAAAGTCTTTCTTTCTTTCTTTTTTTTTTAATTTCTGTTTCTAAATATTTAAGTATTTTCTTCCGAATCTTTTTAAATGAAGAAAATTTAACTTCAATAAGAGTAAGTATTATGTGAATACTTTCACTGATGATTAAAATGTTTTTCTTACTAAAATAATTGCTCAAATGTATGATCACGATTTTCTTTCACTGATGAAAACACTGATTATTTAAAAAATATTGTAAATAATTAGGTAAAAATGTATTTAAAAGTATTTTTTTTTAATTTAATGAAAAAGGGAAAAAAAGCGTATTTTCCGGGAGTTATTTAGGTTATTGTTGTTGTTAATGCATTTTTGAAATATACATATTACCACTCAAAATAGCAAACTACAAGGCAAACTTTAAAAAAAACTGCACCTCCTACATAATAAGTTCGAGGAAAATAAATATCAGAATACCCTGAAAATTTAAATTAAAAAATAACATTTATTCTTTTTTCTATAACAAGTTTCTTCCCTCCCATATATACACTTTTTTGGGGGGAAGGGGATCCAGATAAAAAAAGTAAACTTCAAAAGAGTAGATGTTATATGGATATTTTCACTGATGATTAAAATTTTAGTTCCGGTATTAAAATAATTGTTCAGTATTATATTCATGTTTTATTTCCACATGCGAAACAATTATTATTTGAAAAGTAAATTTCATTGAATTGATTCAAATCCCAAATTCTTTCATATGTCTCGCAATTTTTACTAAAAAAGAATGAAAATTTTATTATCTACATTTCATATAAGTTAAGCTAAACTTTATTATTATCAACAAAACATTTTTAATTTTATACTGTCATTAAATCGATGAAATTGGGCACGTTAAATATGTCGAGACTGCAAAGTCCTCCAAGTTCCCATAACAAAACCTCTGGGGGTACTGAATCAGGGATGAGTCGGTCTCTGATTTGGATCTAAATTCCGACTTGCTGATGGATAAATGAGTGTATGAATGAATTCGACCACCCCCTAAAAAGGGTTGTGTCGTGTGTGTGAGATAGAAGTCAGACTTCTGCCCTCTGGGTGCTCAGCGGTCTTTACCCTCAGAAGCTATTGCACCCCCTTTCCGTGAGAAACACGGACACGAAAACAACAACAACATCGATGAAATTATACTAATTAGATTAAATTAATTGAAATAAAAGAAAAATTAAAAAATAAATTAACAATATGTATTGATAAAGTAATTTATGTGAGGAATAAAAAACAACATTAATCTATTAAAAAACAATCTTTTTTTAATGAAATTGATGAAAACTATGCCTGAAATGGATAAAACTTTAAAAAAATGCATTTGTTCTTAACGAATCTCTAATTGAAATTCTTGATAGAAAGGAGCATTTTCAAAAAATATTCTTGATTTCTGATGAATGAGTCAATTATTTAAGCTCAAAATAGTTTAATTATAATTAATTGAAGATAATAAAATGTAAATTGTGGAAAATTGTCTCTTTTTTTTATTTACCTAAAATGCTGTAGAGACTGTTTAAATTTAGGAAAATTGCTGATTTATAGCAATTAGTTTTAAATAGTATTAGAAGTTATTATATTCATTAGTTTATTTTTTTTAATGTTAAAATATTATAAATTACATCACTTTAAAAAACTACAATTTAAAAAGACGCATATTTAACTTTCTGACGCACTTTCCTGTTCAAATTGATCTATGTCAAACCCGATAGTATTGCATTCAAAATTCTTTTTTGCATACTCTTCTACGTTTTCGCAAATTTTATTGTTTTTGTCCAATTATTTTAAAGTACGTTATTGCACAAAAATTATTTTCGTACTACATCACATTTACATTTAAAAGCTAACGTTGGTTACATTTGTCCTTGTGCTTATTTTGTCTAATAATACAAAGGAAATATGTCTAAGTATACCAGTATAACAATACTTCTCGTTACGTCATTTACCAGATTTGTACTCATTCTCTCAAAACAAATATAATTTTGTAGGTAAAAAATTAATTTTTGATGTTCATTATATCCCCTCTAGATAAGTAAAAGTAAATTTGTACTATAAAATAAAAATAGATAAATCAAACCTCAGGAATCAATACCTTTATATATATATATATAGTTGAAGAGTAAATAAAAGTTTTAAAAGTTATATTTCTTGACGACTGAAAAAAGTAGTTCAAAATATGTAGTTCAAAATATGGCCAATAGATGGCGCTGAAAGATAAAATTTAATATATTAAAACAGAGACTTTTTCGGTTAGCTTGTTTGTTTCAAGCCTTGAATTTTTTTTTTTTTTTTTTTTTTTTTTTATCTTTCGAATTGCACGGCTTTTATTTCAAACACAAAATGTTTTTCTCTTCTAACCAGTCTTATAATTTGGAGATATATATCTTTTTAGAAATATTTAAGCATGTTGAGTGCAGACAGACGCAGAAATATATATTCTCTTTTATTATTCACAAAAACTAGCCGCCTTTGGCAACTCGTGAGATATCAGTGCTACAGCTAATTCATGAAAATATTTTATTTTGTATAATTACAATTAAATCTCTTATCATTATGCATGGTTCTTCCAAAAAAATGTATCAAACTGTCACAGATCTACGATGCTTCAGTAGCCTTAACCTTGTTCTGTGTGTTGTGTACATGAACTTCTCTAATTAAGTCATCTGAAATAACAGCATATTTTTAAGGAAAAACAGCCATGTGAGTTATCTGAAAGTTACTGTACAATGTGAAGCACTGTAATTGGATTTTTTTTTTATTGTAAAAGAATTTGTTGTTTATTCTAATATTGAAGGGGGAAAATAAAGCCTTAAAATAATAAAATTTGACACAAAAAATTAAAAAATTATCAAAATTTAAATAAAAATTGGAGGATATTTTAATAAATTTACTGCATTATAGATTAATTCTTTAAACTGGTATGAAAATCCTTTTCTCAATAATACTTCCAAATGTTCATCAGCGAAAAATGATAGAATTTTTTTTTTAAATTTTAATTCATATTTCTTCAAAATTTACATTCTTGATTTTCAGAAACTCTTTGTTCGAAAATTCGAAACCTTAGTTTCAAATAGTGAAGTCAATCAATGAGGTTAACGCACACTAACGCATCCTTTTTGTTTGTTTGTTTTTTCGTTCATTAGCTGTCATTTTTTCTCTGTTCAATTTTGTGGATTCTTTAGCTGATATCTTCTTTGTTAGACATCGGTTATTCTATTGTTATCCGTTTTATCCTTCCGACTTAAAAAATTTTTTATGTAATTTAATAATTTTTTGTCCACTCTCTCTCTTTACTATTACCCAATAATATTTACATTAAGCTTTCACAAATTATTAAAAAATCCTTTTTTGTTATTTATTTGCTTGAATTTAGATCCAACACATCTAAAATGCGATAACATTAAAACGAAGCTTCCTACTGTGGATTTTTTTTTTTTTTTGGAAAAAGATCCAAATTAATAAAAACAAAATTTATTCTCCTTTCTCTAATTCCTTCATATTTGTCAAATATGATTCCAGAGATAGCCTTTGATATTTTAAATTTTAGTATTTTGTTGAAAAGATATTTATTTTCATGTTAAATTATATGTCTTAACCACTTTAAATTAAGGCTTATAATAGTCTTCCTGATAAGATTCCTGGCATTATTGAAAGACGCATTTAATTCAGTTAAGTGCCTAAGTTTATTAAATTTTCTGAAGTTCTACACGAATTAATTTAAACGAATATTAATTATCTTCAGGAAGCTTAAGAAAAATAATAAATTTTGGCATCCATTTAACAAGTTTTGAAGAACGTTTTCAAACAAGTGGTGAAACGACAGCCTAAAAATAGCGCATTTAAGCGGGGGGAAAATTATTTCAATGTGCGTGACCAGTTCAATGCTGATATTTGTGAAGTTGTTTTCATCGTTATCAATAAAAACTTTCCTTAACGAAAGATAATTTAACTCATTTATTACAGCGTATTTTGAACATCCTTCTTCTTCGTCGCTTGGAACTTTAAAGAAAATAAATTTTGTAAGTAAAGTACGTTGATGGCCAAAACTGTGAAAATTTTTCGGAATATACCTACTGGTTTGCAACTTTAATTCTGTTACAGTAAAATTTACTTTTATTGCATAAATATGTATTCGACTATTTAGAAGAAAAAGCACATTTTGATGTAAATTTTAGCATTTATTTTCAAAAACTAAGATTGTTCTAGAAAAAAAAAGCCGTTTTTCATCTTTCCTTGTACATGCGTTATATATATCTTAGAGTATAGTTAATTTTTATATTAGAATTCAAAAAGAAAAAGAAAAATATTTGTGATATAGGAAATGAGGAATTTTTTTAAAATCAACATTTACAATAAGCAATCGTAAATTCATTTCTGGAGGCTTCAACTATAAATTCATGGTTATTATATTCTGCATAGCATAAAAAGCACTCATTATTAATTTCATTAAGATATCTTGATTATTTTCTGATATATGACGATACTCATTTAATAGAATTATGAAGAAACTTGCTTTTTAGAAAATGAGTTTAAGTTATTAAACGCTCGTAAATATCACTTATATGCCTGCAATTTACTATAATTGGTTTCTAATTGCTTTAGATACAAAATAAAGATATGACTGGAAATATAAACACATCAACCTTTTGAAGCTGCAAAATAATAATAAATCGAATTTTAATCCATATTCGCAGTTTCCATCTAACCGGTTACCAAAATTGGTATCGAAAGTTGAAATCAGAATTTAAAAAAATAACCAAATGCAATTGTATTGTACTTAATTATTTGCTTAGATAATGTAAATGACAAAATGCACATCTCTTCGAAAGCTTATTTATGTATTTTTGCTATATTTAAAAAAAAATTAAGAGGTATAAAAAAGTAACCGAAGGGTTTCAGGTTCGAGACTCGATTCCACTGAAGATCCGTCGTGTGAGGGAGTCTGTTGCATGTTAAATCTGTCAGGCCAAACGTCCTCCCGCTGGTGTGGTGTGGTGTGGAGAGGGGGTTGCCAGTTCAGGTGCCGTCCACGTCATCAGATCATGGTTCAAAATTACGAGGTCCGTCCCAAAATAGCCCTAGAGTTGCTTCAAAACGGGACGTTAATATAACCAAACCAATATTGTTTTTAAGGTTTTACAAGACTTTCATGTGTTAACAATCAAACTGAAAAAAAAAATTCATGATGCATTTTTAGGCATCCTTATTTTATCAGATGGTTTTGTTTTTAAAATTTTGCTTTTTCCTGGCCTTTTAGTATGAAAATAACAAATATTAAATTGTTTCCATGAATAAATCCTTTAAAAGGCTTTGTGGTGCAATTTTCAGCATAACATTCTAAAATAAAATTGATTGGATTTCATCTATTCATAAAGAATTATCCTTAAAACTTTTATTTTTTAAATATGATTCTAGACACTTAAGATATAAAAAAATCCAAGGGCTGAATTCAAGTGCTTTATTTATTCTTCAAACCCATTTTCAAATGAAATATAAGAATTTAATTAAAATAAAAAACTAGTATTTCGTAACCAATTTTTCAAAAAAATGTATACTTTCCTAGCTTGCACATTATCAGAATTTAAAAACTGTTAATTGGATAATTCATGAGCATTTTTATACCCTTTATTGTTATCTTTTCACTTTCGCCTTATCTATCAACAAAACTTTTTAATATAAGATTTTTTCAAAAAATTACTTTCGTCGCTTTAAATCTTCAACTAAATGTAAGTGGGTAAAAAAAACATGGCAAACATTAAAAGCTACTCCTTGAAATATTTAAAGAAACCCAACACTTACTCTTCAAGTAAAAAGCTTACGTGACACTTTTTTAGTTAACTCTTCAAAATCTTGAGGTAAGAATTTAACACAGCTCTTCCACGAAAGAGAAGCTATACTTCTTGATTAATGCTTTCAATCGATATCTTTAAAAGGTCACTCACCTTCCCACGTGGTATTATCGATACTTTTTTTCCTACAAAAACCATTCGATGAAACCAAAAAATTTTTTCTTTGTAAGATTAAATTAATTTATGTCTCTTTTTTCGATTCTTTTCTGATAAATGGTTCAATATTATTTCAGTTGATTTTCCTTTTCAATTTCTGAGTCGATATTGAGCTAGAAAACTGAAAGAAAAAAAACCTCAACAGTATTTTTTTCGGATATAATAAATAGGACAAGATTGGTATTTCATTTGTAACTTCAAAAAAAAATAATAACATGAACAATAATTAAGAAATTTGTCTTTTTCTGTTATTTATATACGGCTATTCATATAATGGTATTTTTTAATGCTTCTTCGCGTTAAAATACTTTTAGTCTTTTACTGAAGGAAATTTAACCCCAGCTTTTTTTTTTGTTAGTAACGTCAATGTGAAAAAATAATTTTCAATAGTTACTAAGAAACAGAAAATGATTTAAAAAAATTGAATTGAAATATGTTTGCAAAAGTCGTAGATAAATAGCTATACATATAATTACTAATAATTAAGATGTGTGCGTTTATATTTTGCTTAATTAAAAATTTAATGAGATTTCAGCGTTTTTTTGGTAATAATTGCCAAAGTATTGCAGCTCAAAATTTTTTTTTATTTCATTTTAAAATTAAAAGGATGAGGCCAATTTGATTATTGCTTCAAAAGGGGTTTTTTTCAAATTTTGGCAATTTATTTATTTATTTTTGCATAATTTCGAAAAATAGTTTTCATTGTTAAATTGAAAATCAAACCACTTTTACAATTAAATCAAATATTTACTATTAAATCAAATACAAAATTCAATGAGATTTTGGTGCTTTTCGGCAATTTTTTGCATCATTTCAAAATTTAAGAGAGGATATCATTTTAACTAATGCGCAATTTTTTTTCTAAATATCATCATTTTGTTTTTAATTTCTGCATATTTTTGAAAAGTAGATTTCATTGTCTAACTGAAAATCAAACCATTTTTACTATTAAATCTTATATTTAATCTCATTTCTCATAATTGAAAGCTAAAGAAGATAGATTGTGCTTTAAATATGAGTGAGTTATATGAAAAATAAGGAAAAAAAATTACAGTCAAACATTTATTATTGACTTTTAAGATTGATAATTTATAAAACAGATTTTTATTCGACCTATAGCTTTATGTATAATTCAAATATCATATTTGATAGATATTATTATCAGGAAATTATGAAATAAAATTCTCCCTTCTAACAAAATTTATTGTTTTGATCACTCAAATGCTTCATCCTTTTGATAATTTAACCTTGAAATTTCTTAATTGTTGTTGTTTTTAAATGTGTTTAATTTTCCTAACATTTTTATTTACAAAATTACCATCGCTTTCTTTCTTGCTTTTGCTCAGATGATTATTCATAAAAAGGCCAGAGGAATTTATTTCTCCTTTGTTTCGTCCATGAAAATGAAGACCATTTATGAATTATCTGATTTGAGTATTATTTTTAACAATTCGGTTCAAGGTTTTTCAGTATTTATTCCAGCAAATTTTTTGCAAAATACGTTTGATTAAGAACTTTTATGAAAAATTTTACTAAACCTAGTTGTATATGCAGTAGAAATAATATAATTTTATCCTGAAATTGACCAATTTTACGATTAGAGTCGAACTGAACAATGTAGTATCAGCTCAATAATACAGGTTTAAAATTCCCTTTTCATTTCCTCGCCTCATATAATTATAAATTTTTAATTAATTGTAGTAAAGAAAACAAAATTAATAAAAAAACATATAAATGTAGAGGGCAGAACTCTCAAGGTAACTTGACTCAATAACCCGAATTCAAAAAAATTAATTTAATTTTGAATGTTATTTTAAACAAAATAGTTTAAAATCAATAACTGAAATAATAAAAAATGAAATCTACTATATATATATAATCTTATAATCTCGTGATTGTTTCAAACTGGTTTATGACTTAAATTAATTAAGACAATTCGTAAGAATTCAGATAAGGAATAATTTATAAAACAAGTTATAACTTTAGTTGGCAAGAAATCGCCAAGTGTAAAAATCTTCTGCATTATTTTCTATTAAATTGTGATAACATTGTGAGTGTTAGGTAATAACACAGAGATTTCCAAGGGAAAAACTGCAACGGCAGATGATTGTTAATTCCAAAGCTATACTGTGAAAGCCGACTCCAAAATAAAACTACTTTAACAGACGATATATTATGGAAAAATATAATGTGAAAACCGACTGCAAAATAACATTAGCAGACGATAGATATTTCGAAAGCTATGCTGTGAAAGCCGACTCCAAAATAAAAAAGGGATACATAACCAATTGTTGCCTACGCATTTTGAGGCGTTTTTGGAAATTTTGGACATTTTGAGAGAAATTTGTTGTCTTCACATTTTGAGACACCAGAAAACTTCAAGCAAAAACAATATCATGTTCTCACATGATAAAAATTATAAAATGTTAACGTAATCTAAATACGTTTAATATAAAGGCTAAAACAGTTATAGATATACAAATCAGACAGTTAATTGTGGAAATGCTTGTAAAATGCTAATTTAAGGATGGAAAAATGGAAAATATACGAAGAATAATGTGCTGAAATTCAAATGAATCTCGATTTCTGCTATAATCGTTATATATTGTTTTTGTAAATCAAATAAAAACATAAAATTAGGAAACCTTGAAAATTCTCCACCCCCCTCCTCCCTCTGAAAAATTATTGTGACATCCTGTCCTCCTCCCATATAGTAGGGCAATTTCCTAATTGGTCTATTTTAAATCTAACCCTTTTCTCCTAAGGGTACAAGAACGATATTTCGTTAGTCAGTGACATGTTCTTTCAATTAATCGTTCTTTTCATATTAATAAATATTGTTTCATTTGTTTTCTTATTCTTGTAACAAGCAAGAATATTTTTGTAATCTCTTTGCTAAGAAGATAATAAATCACTTTTGAGCCAACATAATTAATAATTGTTGTTTACAAACTTAATTTTCTCCAAACGATAGAGATATTACTTTTTAATTCATCAAAGGATTTTTTGAGCGAGAATAATTCAATATTCTTTTTAACTCGTGATTCTTCTTCCTATGAAATGACTTTTTCTTTAAAGTTTTGTGTATATTATAATTTAGCTAGATATACATTAAATTTCAAAATGAGCGTTGATAGAGAAAAACTATGGTTCTTGCCGAAAAAAGTGGCAATAATCGCACACATAAAACAAAAGAAATTTTTTTCTGTTCTATAATCTTTTCCCTATATCGCCATCTATTGGGCATAATTTGAACTTTTTCCTTCAGTCCACACAAAAGAATTTTCTAATTGTAGTTATTATATTTTATTGATTTCTAAAATATTATTACGGTAATAAGACGCGATATACGATATTGCATCTCAATGCATATTAAGTTCTTACATCTGGTAATAAAAAAATTATTTACATATGTTATATTTTTTCAAAACATGATTGTACAATACTTTAAACTTGATTCATCTATATTTCCTAAAAATTATTTTGAATCATCCAGCTACGGCAACGGGCATATTTTAATCAAAATATTATTTTAAACCAAACAAAATTATTTTGTCACCAAAAACTAATTTTTTACTAGCCGTTTTTAATGACTGGCTGTTTCGCCAAGATAATTGTTTACGTAAAATTTAAATTAAATCTTTTGAATGTAATTTAATATTAATGTTTTCCTTGCCTAAATATTTTCAAATTCAAATATTGATAGCTATGTACTATTTTAAAAGTCTTACAATAATATTCAATGTAATATAAGACTTTTTCAATATATCGTCCTTTTCTCTAAAATCTGAAATGTAATTTTGAAACAGAATGAGATTAAACTTCAACGAATCCCTTGACGTTGCTGAATCCATTTATAAAAAGTATGAGGACAAAAAAAATAATCATTTAGTATTTCCTTTTGCATGTACTACAAAATAAACTTCGTAATTTAAATAATATAACGGACAATAATACAGCAAAATATCTGATTCAATAAAAACTACAACAGCGAAGAAAAACGTGAAATTAAATTAGAGGTAATTTAAAATTATTTTAAAATGTGCTTAATTAAAATTAATTAAATTTGCTTCTAGAAATAAAAATGAGTTAAAATTGCCATAGAACATAAAAATGTTACAAAAAGCAAGCCTTGGGGAAAATATCCAATTTTCACTATCATTTATTTTTTACAGTGATTATTGCAACTGTGAAAGAAATAAATCCAATTTCTAGTAATTTTGCTACATAAAGATGAAAAATAAAATAAAATATATTAGAATCAGGAAAAAAAACAGTACAGAAATGGAATTCGTTTTTTTATTGTGTGAATTTTAAAAGTAATACAACATAATTTTTACTCAATTATATGATCTGAAATTATTTAGGAAAAAATATTTTACTTTTCAGTTGACTTTTAACTAAATATCTAATTAATACTTTAAAATAATAATCATTTTACAAATTTCAAAACTCTAGGTGGGACGCTCTATTTTGCACAGATTTTTAGTAATTTTTTCACCATACAAGTTTCAAAATCTAATTTATAGGTAGTATGACAGCTTCTAAATAGTATCATATTAAAAACGTAAATACTTTGAAGAATCTTCTTTATTCAGCATAGAATTAAAGCTTTTGTAGTAATATGTTTCATAGAATGCCCAGTTATAGATACTTTAGATGGAAACGCATTTCAATTTCTCAACAACACCATCAAAATTCAGGAATGTTTTTAAATAGCCATGTTAATGGGAACTGCAATAAAGAACACCACATTGAAAGCGAAGCAACCCTTTCATTGTGATTGTATTCGACGATGGTGTCTTTCAAATTGAAAGCAGAAACTATTCAAAACTGAAGTCTTTTGTGAACATTAGAATCAGACACGTCCATTTCAGCTGGACACAATATATCCGTTATTTCGTTTAATAATGAGTTTTCAACAATTCTGCATCATTTATAATTAAAACAATGAAAAGTAAATGTATAAAGATCCTTATTCTTAACGTATCCCAGAAATTTTTTATGTATCCTAGAAGTATATATTTAATGAAAATGTTTGTTTAAATCCAAGAAATTGAGTCCTTTTTTGTGCTGTCGAGCTTTAATTTTTTTTCCAGTTTGTAAAATTAGGAGTTTTTTTCCTTTGAGAGCAATGTTTCAGTTTCCTATTCTACTCAAATTTATGTTGAAATTAAATCAGTGAAACTGTAATGTTTATTGTTGCTTAAACATTCATACTTCAATTTCATATTTTTCGCATTTTGTATATAAATAAGTTGTTGTTATTATTTTTATTATTTGTATTGAAATAAAAATGTTTTCACGTACTGCAAGAATTTATTTATGAACCTAGATAATATGTAATCCTTTTCAATTCAATATTCTAAAACTCTTTATGTTTTCTTTATAAGGCAATTTGAAAAGTATTTCCAAGTTTGTTCTTTGGGAAGTAACATTCAGTTTTTGCATATTATACCGGGTGGCCAGAAATAAAACACCCCTACTCTGACCTCCCTGGATATCGAACTACTCAGTGTAAAGGCTTGAAAATTTGTGGACATACTATTCAAAAAATGGGGAAACGGATTTCACGAAAAAAAAATTTAGTTCCAGAAATCACCGATAGGTGGCGCTGTACCACTGGACGTATGCTGAAAAGACACAAAAACACGTTTTAAACACATTTTATTTGAAAGTACCAAGCATACATGAAACAAGGACGTTATCGATGCAGGGAATGCTGCTCAATATGGTTCCCTTCCTGAAGATGTAAAATGTGAAGTCTGTGGACAGCTTGTTCAACTGCGGATCGTAACTGGTCATCTGAGATGCTTCTCACATGCAGACTGATACTCTCTTTCAAATCTGCCAAGGTTATCAGACGTTCTCGATAAACAAGGTTTTTTAAGTGTCCCCAAAGCCAAAAATCACACGGATTAAGATCCGGTGAACGAGATGGCCAAGTTGTCGGAAACGCGCGACTGATTATTCTGTCAGTGGTGAAATGTTGGCGAAGAAACTGTTGCACAGGGAGTCCAATGTGTGGAGGTGCTCCATCTTGCATAAAAGTAATGGTGTCAAGGCATTGGCGCTGCTGCAAATGGGGTACAACAAATGTTTCGAGCATCCTTTTGTACCTGTTGGCCGTCACGGTACATGTCTCAAGGCCATTGGAAGTAACCTCTTCGAAAAAGAACGGTCCAAGGATGAATGTGGCTGTGAATCCACACCAGACTGTAACTTTCGGTGAGTGGAGTGGAATCTCTTGGAAGGTACGGGGGTTTGTCGTGTCCCATATGCGACAGTTATGGGTGTTCACTGTTCCACTGAGGTGGAAATGGGCCTCATCGCTCCACAGAATCTGCCACGGCCACGATGCATCCACTTCAACTCTAGCAAGAAATGTCAATGCAAAGGTCAGTCGCATCTCCCTGTCTGTGGCCAGCAATTGTTGATTAGGGCGGATTTTGTACGGGAAACAATGCACCATTTTTCTGAGTACGTTCCACACTGTGCTATAGGGAACACCCAAGTGTCGTGACACTGCACGTGCACTACTGCAGCCTAAAACATTATCCATTGACTGTTCAACAATACCGGTGGCAACATCTTCAACGACATCTGAACGAACCGGTTTGCGTCCTCGACCAGGCTGAACTCCAAGATGTCCAGTTTCCTCGAATCGAGCGATCATTCTCCTGAGAGCTTGTGGAAGCAATGGTCCCTTACGCAAATCCTTAAGTCGGCGAAACTCTCGAAGTGCTGCTGGAGCATTTCCTTTATTCTCGTAAAACAACTTCACAAGCAAAGCGCGTTCTGGCAGCGTGACAGCCATCACTAATAAGAATGACATTCCCCACCTTTTAACTTCTTTTATACCCAGAACATGGCTTCTAACCATGCTTTATGCAAATTTTTCTGGTTACAGTATGAAATTGCAGTTACAACGGGAGTTCTAGCTTCTTTACTATTTTTATTTTCCATAAGGGGCAGAAAAATTAAAAAGGAAGCATGGAAGCATTCCATTCCGCATAAACATTTTAATTTTTATTATTATTTGTGTCTTTTGATCATAGTTCCAGTTGTGCAGCGCCACCTATCGGTGATTTCAGGAACTAATTTTTTTTTCGTGAAATCCGTTTCCCCATATTTTGAATAGTATGTGTACGAAATTTTGAGACTTTACACTGAGTAGTTCGATATCCATGGAGGTCAGAGTAGGGGTGTTTTATTTCTGGCCACCTTGTATATTTAAATGATATTTTAAATATTTAAATACTGTTTTCTCAAATGTTTTTTTAATAAACACAGTTGCCACAAAAAAATCCTAAAAGTGGTGTGAATTTAACTCAATTGTCCGAAGTATAATCGCTTCATAGATTTCGAAATTTTGTTAGTAATAATATTATTTTTATTATTTTCAGTTATTAGTAACCAATTTTCCTAAATAAGTTAATTAAGAATAGCATTAAAGACCTCAAGTACGTATTTCCGTAAAAATACTATATCTAATGTTCTCATTATGTGAACATATATGCTCAACCTGCTTTCAAAAGTGTATTTTCTTTTAAAAATTCATCCATAAAGTTTGAAAAATTTAAGGAATATTAAATCCAACGAATGCATTGTATCTCCTATTTTAATATGCATTTAAAAATGTTTATCACATAATAATAAGGTCGAATAAAATTTTCATCAACAAATTTAGCAAAGAAAAATACTTTTTTCTTTCTTTTTTTCCTATTTATAAAGTAAATAGAATTAATTTGAGAAGAACAAGCTTTAATACAAATAGCAATTTTTTTAGTATTTGTAATTAGTCGCTGTCGTTAAGGTTGCATTTCAGTTTTTTTTAAAAAGGCACAGCTTCAATTAATGTTTCCTGAAAATTCAAGCTTCTAAATAATACACTTCCGCAGTAATTTTAGAAAATTTCTCTTTTAACTAATGGAGGCTTCTTTTAAGCTTTATGGAACTTAATTGATTAAAAGAAGCTCATTTAAAATTACCGCCAGAGAAGAAAGAAGGAAAATTTTGCTTTCTCTCTTTCATTAATTCACTATTGAATACACAGAAAATATGCTCCTCTTTTCCCTTTTTTCACGTTTTGTGATTTGCAATTAAATGCAGTAGTGAATAAATATAAATGACTCAATTAGCATATGAAAAGTAATCCAGTAGTCTGTAGCATTAATTTCTTAATTACTTGCAGTAGACATTTCCCTACTGATATCATTTTGTATTCAAAACGTTTAACGGGAGTCTTGCATTTGTAAGAGGAAACAATTTCTTTATTTCAAAGGTCTCTATTTATTAATTTTTCACTACAATTTGAGATTTCCAATACAGAAAGTTATTTCCATTTCGCGAAGAAAAATTATGTGGGTGTGTAGGTGTCAGTTTGTGTTGAGTAGGGGAGGGTATATGTGTGTGTGGATGGGGCGGGGTGGAAAAGCCCTTCTATATAAAATGTTTCTCGTGAATCTTGGAATTGAAAACAATTCAGTATATAGAAGAAAATAGTTATACATAGAAAATCTTTCAATATATATATATATATATTAGAAATATTAGATTTTAATTAGAAAACAACTTTCTATATGTATAAAAATGTTTATATATCGATAATTTTTATATCTAACTTGACTTAATAACCTTGTATTTTCAATATTTAAAAATTTATAAGAATCTGATAAAATTTCTATGGATCAAGCAATATTTTTCGTATAAAAATTATGTACATTTGCTGCATTCATAAGTGATGACTTTAACACGCAATTAAAAAGCGACTATAAATTTTATTCATGAAAAGGGATATAAAGTAAGTAATAATTTTAATTTGCAATCGAACAGTGACTATTAACTTTATTCATAAGAAGGAATACAAATTAAGTAAGAAAAAAAAATGCGTTTTCATCCACCAACACTGTACCGCAGTTACTGTACTGCACTTCGTTCTGTCTAATTCAGATTATTCCGAAGATACACGGATAAATCTGATTGACCAAGTCGCCGCAAAATAAAACGAGAACTAAGGTGGAGTCCTAAGGGCCATCACCGGACACGGTGCAATCCTGCCCGTGGGTAGCATGCCTCGTTAGCAAAAGGAGGTAGCTGACCTCCATCACTTCTGTACCAATCAGAGTAGCGAGAGGAAAGAACTATACAAGAAACTTCTCATTCTAATTTCTGAGAACCCCCTCCCCCCTAGTTAAAATCACTCATTTTTTTTTTCAAAAATTTTGGGACTCGAAATTGTAGATAAAGAAGTAATTAACGCTTCCTTGTGAGTTATATATTCTTACCATTTGTTATACGAGTCCCTTTAATTTTTTTTATAAAGAGAATCTTAAAATTCCAAAATAAAGTCCAGCTTAATAATTATATCTATATATATATATATATATATGATATTTTTTTCTCTCTTCGGTAATCTTTAATACTTTTTGAGTTAGAATTTTTATTGCAAGTCGAAATTTCTATATATCGGAATAGCTATACATCGAAATGTATTACCATGAAGCTATATATCCATTATTTCTTATAAGAAATACAAAAAAGTGTTTTTGACGAAAAAATAGAAAAACTCTTGTTAGATTAAGCAATAAAATATCAGCTTTTTTTTTTTAAAAAAAAATAGAAATCAAATTGATTGCCGATGTTTTTCTTCGTAATTTATTTCTAATGGCTATACAGTTTCTAAAAAGTATCTCTATACATAAAAAATAAAGTTGAAAAATGTATTTCCTTGCGGGTACCTTATTCTACAATAAAAATCTCCAAGTCTTTTATTAAGGAAATAAATAGTTAATAGCGTCTGGTCATTGACACTGTTGGTTTCATTTCAATATCGCTTTTACCAGGAAATTAAAACATCTGGAAAGTGACATAAAGAATTAAAATGTTAAGCGAACACAGCTTAGATTTCGAATTTCATGCAAAAGAAATCCATCTCCAAGACCAAATATTTATGAGATTTTTTGACAATGCATCGGTCTTCCAATGTTTGATAAAGCCTGATTGGGAAACTAAATAATTTAAAGTTTTGCCTGCTTATAAATTGTTGCTTAAATTCCATTAAATTTTGCAAATAAATAATGTTCTTTTCTTTATTCCATACAAGTTAAGCTAAAAACCTGTGTTTGAGTCTTTAACCGAAAAAAAAATTTAATGTGATAACTATTTTTGGAACACTCCATATGCATACATTTTTCAAAAATCATTCGTTATTACTTTAAATTGTTTTCGATTCTATTTTACACAATACAATTTTATGTTCCATTTTTTTAAAAAAAAAATGTCTTTTTAATAATATGACTCTAGTAATTTTGTAAATTTTTTCAGAAATTTTGGCAATTTTCTAAAAAATATTCTTTGTTGAACTTCTAACAGTATATTTCATTGTTTCCCTGGTACTACAGATCGTTTCCATTGCTCCATCAATTATCTGATAGCGAGATTTTTCCCATTGTTGAAAACTAAGAAGGAAGGATTTAATTTAATATCTTAGTCATTTATGAGTCAGATAAAAAAGTAGAAGTTTGTGTACTATGTGTTTGATACTCAAAGTGTACAGTACAAAAGACTTGGAAAATTTTTTTCGGGTGTTTTTTTATTCAATGAATTTTTAATGTGATAACAATTTTTGGAACATTCCATATACATATATTTTTCAAAAATAATTCGCTGCTACTTTAACTTGGTCTCGACTCAATCTTACTCAATTCAATTTTACGTTCCAATTTTTTTAATAATATTAATCTAATAATTGTGTGAATTTTTCAGAAATGTTGACAATTTTTAAATAGTATTTCTTACCTAATTTTCAAAGCAGATTTCATTGTTTCCCTTGTAGTATGAATCGTTTCAGTTGCACAACCAATTATCTGATAGCGTTATTTTTCCCCATTGTTGAAAAATAAGAAAGAAGGATTTTGTTTGATATATCTGTAATTTATGATCAGGTTATTACAGGTTGAAAATTAATTCAAAGTTGGAATTAAGAAAACATATGAATCAGAATTTTGCATTTTTAATAAAGCTCTGTCGTCATGGGATTGATCTCCATTAGAAAGGGTCATATACGCAATAATTAAAAAGTAAGGAAGGCAATTACAGTAACACGACTTTAAAGTCTATTGATTTTTCCGAATGATGAACATGAAATTCTGTCTATACGATTTAAATAAGCTTAACCAACCTTCTACCACCCCACTACAGACTAAAAAAAATTATAAATAATTTTGAAAAATTATAAATAAATTTAAATGTTTCAGAAAACTAAAGATATTTTTTTATATTTTTTATTTTTAAATCAAAAGAATGGTTTCATTAAAAAATGAATCTAATTAAGTAATTACTAAATATTTAATAAATCTCAGGTTTTGCAATTATCATTTAATCTAAGAAATACAACATAAACGCTTCATGACATAAGGACATCAAATAGTGCTAAAAAAACTATCAAAAAATTTTGAAGTTAAAGATAAATTAAGAATTAAATATTAAAATTCAAGGCACTTCAAGTAAAGAAAATTGTTTCAAGAAATAGAATCACCATAACTGCTGAAAAAAAGCCATTAATCAAACACTGAAACACCAAATGTATTTCTTGTCAGGAAAGGCTTCAGCTTCTCTAGGGAGAAACTAAAAGCACATTAACTCATGCATCTGAAATATTCTTCTTCTTAAGACCACGAACCTAATTTGAATAATTAGAATCTTACTTATGCACTCAGAGTAAACAGAAAAGGGCAAAAATGTTATCGCAGTTCTATGAAATGATTCTTAAATATTCATTTAAAGACAGAAAATATTTCACTCAAAAGAAATATAAGAGGATTGCACAGAATTTTGAATGGAAAAGATGCATTCATGAAATTAATCGAGTTTGAAAGAGGAAGGAAAAAATTGCGTGTGCTGTCTTAACTTATAAAAAAAGATATAGTAATTAACGAAAGGAAGTATTTAAGGGGATTCGAATATTTTATATGAAATATCGTAACGTGAAAAAAAATTTAGGCTTAATTATCATATCTTCATTTTAGTTTCTAAATCTGCTCATTTTACTTTCTCATATATGTAGTATAAACAAAGCGTAATAATCATCAAAGAATTCGAATTAGAGATTTTAGAGAATCTCCATGTATTAAACCTCACTGAGTTTGAGGAAAATTTGGGAATATTATTTTCTGTCAGATTATCACATAGCTAGCTCAAAAATGCTTTGAATTAGACAGATTAAATTCTGTATATGACCTTTATACCAAATTTGTAGATTTCTATCAAATTTTGAGCCAAATCCATAAAGGGAAAATCTGTCCAACTTTTTGAATATGATATCGAACCTCGCTGAGATAAAAAAAAAAAAACCATTTTTGGAAAATATCTGTCAGTTTTTAACGTAGATAACTCAAAAACGCTTTGAATCATTCGCATTAAATCTGGTATAAGATCCTTATACTAAATTTGTTAATTTCTATCCAATATTGAGTAAACTCCAAATATGTCTGCCCGGTTTTTTGGATATAAGTTAATTCACGATAACTACAAAATGAAAAGTGATAGATGCATAAGATTCAATTCACTGGTGTAACATTTATATTGTAGATATCTACAAAAGTTTGAGTCAAATCTAGCCCAAAGTTGATCGTTCCTCTCTCTGTATTTTCAGAAACATATATAATCGTTAACTCAAAAATGCAACTACTTAAATATTTCAAATGTGGACTGAGATTTTGCAACTACAATTAAAGTTTAGGGTCAAATTTTGACCTCAGTCACGTGGGAAATACTTATCTAATACATGATTTTGTTTTTTAAGTACTATTAACCGCGTACCAGGTAATAATGACCAAAACACTCGCGAAGATTCACATGACAGATAGATTAAAATGTTACATTCAAGCCAAAAAATATTAAAAAATTAAAAAATTTAGCACAAGTATACTTTGGATAGCTGAAATTTGCATCTTGGAGCAACAGTTTTACATGTCATTTATTATGCTAATTAATTGAAAATAAACTGAACTATATCTATTTCTCCACGCCGATTTCTGAAAATATTGTTGATACTGGTTCTCACATCATTATAAGAAGTATAAAATTATTTTCTCAATGATAGCTATTTAGCTGGTGTGTATTTTTTTCCTTGAATTTTGTGAATTAAAAAATATTTTTTGTAAAGTTTTCGACGATAATTTTCATTTTTGAATTAAAATTTAAACTGTTTCGTTATTTCTTCAAAAATATAATTAAATGGCTCACATAAGGAATAATAAAACAAAATTACAAGGATGCAAAAGCTTCAAAATAGATTAACTAGACAAATACGCTTTTATTGGTACTATTACATCATCGGGTTTGACATCATTATCACTGTTCATACACAAAGTGAATAGAATATATTCAAGATAATTAAAATAACACAAATTTAATATCCGCTATAAATTAAAACATTAATTAAAATTCATTGAGGCATTAACTAAGGAATTAAAATATTTTCCCTTGATCCATAAAATAAATCCATAAAATTTTAATTGAAAGTAAACACAACATTAGTACAGAACTCGGTGACTTAGTTGATTACAAAAGGTGACTATAATTTCATTAAAAAACCGATACATAAAAAATAAAAATGTAAGCTCTTTTATGTTTATGCATATTTCGCGAAAGCGAATTAATTTATACCAGATTTTAAATTTAATACTTTCTTTACTGATTCTTATTTTTATGATTCAGAAACCAATTTCTTGCATGACATTCGCAAAATTAATAAAATAATACGATTCTCTAATGCGTCGAAAACCAATTAAATCAAATAAATCTTTTTTGAGCAAATACCATTTATTTTCTTCCTTAAGAACCTTACTACAAATGAGCATTAAAATTTCTTTATTAGTATTTTTTATCGTTGCCATCGATTTTATTCAGAATCTATAAAAAAAATAAGAAATATCATTACAGTTTTAAAATTTTCTTATCGTCTCAGAATCTTGCAGTTCCTTAAAAGGATTTCTGTAGGAAGGTTCCAAAATTAATTAAGAATAAAATAACGAAATGAAAGAAAATGGAGGGTTTTTTTTATTATTATTTCTTTTTTTAATACTACGAAATTCCAAAAATAATAATAATAAAGAGAGATTACTAAGATACAGTCTCATTTTATTAAAATTACTTTTTTTAATTGATTGTAAACTAAAACAACATTCTTTGAATTTTATTTGTTTAAGACATAAGTTCATTAGTATAGCAAGCTAAAAAAAGTCAATAAAATATAGAAAATGGCAATTCAAAAATATTACACGAATAAATATTTGAGGAAATAATGACAACTGTTTGAATTTCATTAAACAATATGTTCTTGATAATCATCTAAAATGTTTATATTTAAATAATATTCTATATATATGTTATTGTTATCTATGTCAAAATTTAAAAAAAGCTTTTTGCCTAAATCAGCTTTATTAAAAAGGACATTTTTTTAACATTTTAAAGTTCCAACAAAAGTTTATGGACCATGTTTGGTCCATAAACTTTTGTCGGAACTTGTATTTCTGACAGTGTCATTACAATAAAACTATCATGCTGAAAATGAGATTCAAAACTATTAATAAATTAATTATCCAGATGTCTTTAATTTGAGTGAACAATTGATAAATCTTTAGTATAAGGCATGTTAGACATTCATAGGAATAAATCAGATTATTCAAGATGATTGAGTATGATTTTCTGAATAGAACGTATAATCCAATTGAATTCTAAGTAGTTCGAATAGTGGGAGCGTTTGTTAGATAATGCAAATCTCTCTAAGTAGTTGAGTGTGTTCAAACTATAATTAGAACAGGTAGTCGACAGTAAGCTATGCTAATGTCTATGAAGACTGGCAACAGCAACTTAACTACATTTGTTGGAATCGTAATTATTTCCTTGCAATACATTAATCTAACGAATCACCTTTTTTAAAGCAAACCTAACAGACTTCAATGAAAGAAAAATTCAATCTAGAGGGGGGTCAATTTGAGCATATCTATGAATAATAAAAGAAAACTTTGCTAAACTAGTTTTCTATATTTTGATATAGATCATAATAAATTTTCTCATGGTTTTCGATGCGGGTTTAATCGTTAGAAATAAGCTTATAATTTCATTTCTAACAATGTTTTAAAAACACAAAGAATTGTATTTTAATATTCAGATTCGGTTTGTATTCTTGGAATAGAGACTTTTCTAGCTGTCAAATTGTCACTATTTTATTATTATTGTAAACCTGTAATGTAGCTTACCAGAAAGGTTAGTTCAGTCACTGGACAGACTGTTTTACGTTCAGTTTTGTTAGAGGTTAATCGATTGCCGCGTTAGTAATCCCAGAGATTGGCGCCAAAATTGGCAATGATTTGGCAATGAATTCGGCAACTTTGGCACCAAAATAAATATTGCTAGAAACTTCCAGAATTTCAGCAATTAAACCGATCGAAATGAGATTCGCCTGATTGATCTAGAACCATATCTGTTTACCTCCCTGGAGCTATAAAAGTCCGATTGTCTCAAGCTGCAGTGAATCGGAGTAGTAAATAAGCAACGATAACGAAACAACAAGCGTTGCGTGGAGTTTAAACGATTGCTGAACTGAGCTGTGTGCCGAATCATGGTATTTATAGAAGAAGTAGCCTCATGTCAAGTGTGGAGTAGCCAGTCATGTAGTAGCGAGTAATATTTGGATACAGCTTAAGTGAGGAGACATTGAAGAATTACAGAAGTTTGGAAAGGCCGTAGTGTGAAGCTATTTGATTACCCTCCTTTTGCTGAATTCTATCTGGCAGCTTTGTGTGATCTGGTTGTTATTGGTACCGATTGCTACTTGTAGGCTACTGTTGTAGTGTGCTGCCCTGACTTCGTTTCGGATGTATATATTTGACGACTTTGTGTTAGTGTTCTCGTGTTTAATAAATGTCGTCATTTTTCGTTATTATGGTCTGCTGATTGTTTGCACACCATACTTCCTCTACAATCTAAGCCGGTGAATTTAAGGACCTAATAGTGTATTTAAAGTTCCGTAACAATCTGCATGCGTTTATTTAAAACTTTCTTATTATTTATAATGCTAAAATATATGAATTTAATGGAATCAGTCAAAATCAAATTATTGCCTACGCAAATTTAATGTTGTACATATTTCGAAATAAAAGTGAAAATTAATGCACAAAAAAGCCTTTCTTTTCATTAATTTTAATATTACCAAAGGCCGGCAAATAAATGCTGTAATGGAACAAAAAAAATTAGTTTAAATTTCTTTATAAAAAAATAATGACTTTATTATAGATTATATATCAAATTAAATTTTAAAAGTTTTTTGTGAAATTCTATAAAAAATAAAATATCATTTTTTTTAATTTTTTAATTCTGAAAAAGAAAGTCATTACTCTGAAACAGTACTATCAGAAGCTATAGCTGAAAAACAAAAGTAGCATCTGCTTAATTTTTGATAAAGTTTTGAAATGTTAAAAATTGACCTCTTGACTATCTCTTGTCTTAAAGAACACATGTATATTTTTGTCAAAATTGGATAAATATTGTAAATTTGCAGTAAAAAAGTCCTTTCATTATGGACATCCTGTACATAGATACTGTTTAAGATAATAGATAAAGTATTTTTAAAATAGCGCAGTCTAAATTCTTATACAATTACTTATTAATTATTCTATTACAATTACAGTCCTATTTTTCATGTTTAATAATATATTCCCCATTCACCAAATTTTATTATTTTTTTACGATAAGATTAAAGTGCTAAAGAAATACCGTCACGATTGTTCAAAATGTCTCCTGTCAATAGTCACTCACAGCAAAAGATTAGAAATAACAGCTAAAATTACTTATATCATAGGGTATTCTATGACAAATGTACCATAATCACAGTTTATATACAGCAATTTAGGAATAAATGTAGCTAATCTATCTAAATTATTTATATCAGTAAAGTGTTTTGGAAAATTAGACATAAGACTTTTTGATAGAACAGAGGCTATAAGTATCATTTCACCAAAGCGCATAAATTAAATACCTTTTGATATAACAGAGAGGATACGAATCATTTCACCAAAGCTCACAAACTATCATTCAATTTAAAATTTGTTTCAAAATAATATTTATAGAATATACATGAGCATTGACTTGTCAACGGTTATTTTATATTTAAAACTTTTTCAGATTTCAATACATTCACTAAAGAATAATGTGAATATAAATTATAATTATATAAATAAGAATATAAATTATATAAATGACAAGGACCACTCTGAGATGACAACATTGCTTTTCTCTTTTAAACATAGAGCTCTATGTTTACATTCATTTATCATCTAAAATGCCTACAATTAATAGCGACAATTTCGACCAAAGAAATTTCGACTGGTACAGAAAGAATATTTTTTTAAGTTTCCAATAAAATGCATTTGCTTTCTTAGGGAACATAAGAGAATGCATTCTTTGAGAACGAGATGCATATATTAGATGCTTTCAGAATAATACAGAGGACGCCCTTTCTCTTTGAATCTCTTATTTGCATGAATATTTGGATCTTTTATCACCCTCTGTTTATGATGCTTGCAGTCATTTATCCGCATCTAATGGCGCCCGCAGCTTTATTTATGGCTTTCTCTTTACAACACTTTAAATGCAAAAGCGCCAGTGAAGTCTAACCCTGCCATAAATCATACGAGGTTTTCATGGCCTAAGGCAAACTTTAATTCTTTTTTACTATCAACAGAGAAAAAGCAGATTTTGCGGAGCCTAAAAGTGGAAAAAGAATTAACTATATAGTTTAATTACAATATATTGTGGATCATAAATAATGCATAACATTTACTTTTTTCGTTTAAAAAATGTAAAAATGCATAGAAAAAATTCCTTAAACAAGTGTTTGACAGTAAAAAAATAAAATCAACTCAAACTTCAAATCCGAAACTTTATTGCTTGACTATATTTAAGGATTAATAACAACATTATATGTATTCTAATTGTAATGATATAGAATATGAAATTTATGAAAAGAATGTCAACCTAAAAGCGATGTTTCTAATAATTTGTAATAATGTAAATGTATATAGCATCAAAAAATTTTTAAATATGTCAGCGTAAAGAAAATCATAGTTTATTTCTGAGGATAATACAAGTTGATATTTTCATGGAACAAAGAAATTTTACAAAAATCAAGGTCTGAATATAAAACTATGTAATTTTCATTCCCTTTTATTTTTAACAGAAATTTTCGCAACGAGGAAAAATGTAAATTTAATAACTTGCAAAATGAATAGCATTCGTGCAAAAGCATAAAAAATATTTATTTTAATTTACAGGTTATAGAAAAAAACTGCGTAGAGATGCAACCCGTTTCATTTTTTATGAATTTTAAAAGTGATGGAAAAATAATTTTTGAGCAAATATATGATTGAAAATTATTGAGGAGAAAGCGTTAACATTTCAATTAAGTTTTAATTGAATTAATTAATACATTTAAATAATGATTATTTTCTAAATTTAGAAACTCTAGGTTAAACAGGTAAAAAAAGAAAACGAAAAAAAAAACTCTAGGTGTTTCTACAGCCGTTTTAGAGTTTTTCTCATGCGAGTTGTAAAATGTAATTAACGGTAGAGTGCTGGCTATTAACAGCATCATATTAAAAATGTGAACTTTTTAAGAATCTTCTTTATACAGCATGGAATTAAAGCTTTTATAGTCATATGTTCCATAATTAAAATGATCAGTTATAGACACTTTAGATGGAAAATAGAAACGCATTTCAGTTTCTCAACAACACCATCAAAATTCAGGAATGTGTTTAAATAGCCATGTTAATGGGAACTGCAATAAAGAACACCACATTGAAAGCGAAGCAACCCTTTCATTGTGATTGTATTCGACGATGGTGTCTTTCAAATTGAAAGCAGAAACTATTCAAAACTGAAGTCTTTTATGAACATTAGAATCAGACACGTCCATTTCAGCTGAACTCAATATATCCGTTATTTCGTTTAATAATGAGTTTTCAACAATTCTGCATCGTTTATAATTAGAACAATGAAAAGTAAATGTATAAAGATCCTTATTCTTAATGTATTCCAGAAATTTATTTGTGTATCCTAGAAGTCTATATTTAGTGAAAATGTATGCTTAAATCCAAGAAATTGCGTCCTTTTTTGGGCTGTCGAGCTTTAATTTTTTTTTCCAGTTTGTAAAATTAGAAATTTCTTTTCCTTTGAGAGCAATGTTTCAGTTTCCTATTCTACTCAAATTTATGTTAAAATTAAATCAGTGAAACTGTATTGTTTATTGTTGCTTAAACATTCTTACTTCAATTTCATATTTTTCGCATTTTGTATATAAATAAGTTGTTCTTATTAGTATTATTATTTATATTGAAATAAAAATGTTTTCACGTACTGCAAGAATTTATTTATGAACCCAGATAATATGTAATATTTTTCAATTCAATATTCTAAAACTCTTTATGTTTTCTTTATAAGGCAATTTGAAAAGTATTTCCAAGTTTGTTCTTTGGGAAGTAACATTCAGTTTTTGCATATTATATATTTAAATGATATTTTAAATATTTAAATGCTATTTTCTCAAATGTTTTTTAATAAACACAGTTGCCACAAAAAAATTCTAAAAGTGGTGAGAAAGAAACTCTATTGTCCGAAGTATAATCGCTTCATAGATTTCGAAATTTTGTTAGTAATAATATTATTTTTATTATTTTCAGTTATTAGTAACCAATTTTCCTAAATAAGTTAATTAAGAATAGCATTAAAGACCTCAAGTACGTATTTCCGTAAAAATACTATATCTAATGTTCTCAT
>JAPMOQ010042324.1:1941819-1954704 GCA_026543055.1 Argiope trifasciata | reverse complement strand
CGCGTATCATAAAATATGATGAAATTAAAAGTCTATTTGGTAATAACTTATTTTTTATAGCTTCCGTTTAAGTCTCTTTTTAAAAAATTGCATTTAGCACTTAGAAAATCACTGCTAGCAATTTTACTGTAATTTGAAATGTGTCAGCTGCACAATCTTGGTAGTTTATGAGACAGAAATTGTAGATCAAGGCATAATCTTAAAATTGCAAAGTAAATCCAGTTACTTAGCAATTTTGGTGTAATTATCTGAAAATCGCCAAATAAAGTCGAGAATGCAGCCTCATATGAGGAAATGTTTGCATCTTAAGCTGGTTAAATCCAGGTGGACAGTCATAATTTTAAAAAAAGCCATTTAAACCCATTAATTTGGTGTTCTTGGTGTAATTTGAAACCCAGGAACAGGGAGAAAAAACAAATGCAGAATATTTCTCTTTACAAGTGGATAATCAGAAGAATAATGATAGACTAATATCAGTATTTAATTTGCACTGATTATCTATTTAAAGTGAGTAATACAAACTAAAAAAATAATAGTCTATTATTTAGATAATACTTGTTTTTGAAACATCTGCCTTTTTTTTCCTTCTGAATATTTTCATTTATAGCATTTCTCTGGTTCCTTAAAAAATGTAAAAGTCAGCATGATCGTAAATAAGTTATGCATTTTAAACAAATAAATCAAATCTTATTGCACAGGAGTCATTTATTGTTTCTGACAAAATGGCGCTGCTGTCTTAAAACGCATAACCAAAAAACCGCTTTTATGGCCTTTCCATGGTTTTTTGTTGTTGTTGTTGTTGTTGTAGTTTTTCCTACGAGATGCATAGATGTCATATTGGTAATGCAGTATGGGGGAACAATATTTTTAATCTTCTGAATATTCAACCATTTTATCTCTTCCTCCATATGATCCATATAGTCATTTATTATCATCTAATAGTATCCGCCATTTTATTTATGATACACTCTTTGCAACGTTAAAAAGTTTGATAAGTCAAACAATCAGCCTATAAATTATGTACGTTTTTCCCATCATAAGAAATATTCTAGTTTTTTACTTCATCAATATAGAGAGAAAAAAAATATTTTGTCTCGCTCTAGAGAAGAAAAAAACGGCCAACTGGGCATGGATGAATGACAAGAATAAACCACTATGACAAAGAGGGAATTAGTCGTAAATAATGTAGCAAAAATAGGAAAGATGATTTATAAGCAATTCATTGCTTTTAGTTTAGCTCGTTCTTAAAAAAATAGATCCATAGCATATAAATTATGCATCCGCGGATAAACAATATGCTAAACTTAACACCGAAAAAAAAAAATGAAATTTCACGGGAAACTTGAAGCTTTTATGTTGTAACACAACATAAATGTGAGCCATTTCGTTTTTTTAAATGATAAAATGGTATGATACTTTTAGTGTCAATGTTTCATGTCAAATTACAATAACTAAACAAAAAAAATGAAGAAATATTTGCACTGAAACAAATTTTTATCGAGTGTAAAAGCATTCTGTTTATGAAAAGAAAAAGAAGTGTATAATAATAATGAAATAATAAAAATGAAATGTGCGATCTCAAATTCCATTTTATCATGTGAAATTATTATTTTAAAGTCGTTATTTGTCTTAATTAATTTGTCAGGGGGTCAGGGTGATCAGTGAATAAACCCTGATTTCAAAATTAAATATCTTTACAACAAAGATCGATAGAATTATGCGGTAAACTGTACTTTCATTAGCAAAACTGCAAAAATGCTGTACAAAAGTTTAGAAAATTTAGTTACGGAAATCATTAACAGATGGCGCTCTAATCACAATGCCCATCGACGCTTTCAGTATGACGTCAAAAATGAAAACTGACTCCTGATCTGACTCCTTGTGACTTCCTTCTGTGGGAAGCATTGATATACACTGTCTATAGAAGCAATCCCGCCACTCTAAGTGAGCTTGATTCGTTGATTGGTGTTGCATGTGATTCCATTTCCGTTGAGACATTGCAAGACGTGATGTCAAATTTCATTATTCGATTACGCCACCTCATTGTTCCGAACGGTGAAAAAATTGTATTTTGATTGCAAAGAACGCATCAATTTTATTGTGTTTTATAAGACTCCTTTCATAGAAAGAGTTTTCAGTGCAAAGCGCCATCTGTTAACGATTTTTGTAACTTAATTTTCGAACTTTTGTACACTATGTTTACAGTTTTGATAATAAACGTACAGTTTACCGCATAATTTCATCGATCTTTTTTGTAAAGATGTTTAATTTTGAAATCAGGGCTTATTCGCTGATCACCCTGTAGTTTAAAATGGTTTGAAACAATCACAAGACTTCTATATCCTTCTCCCTCTCTCTCTCTCTCTCTCTCTGTGTGTGTGGTGTGTGTGTGTGTGTGTGTGTGTGTGTGTGTGTGTGTGTGTGTGTGTGTGTGTGTGTGTGTGTGTGTGTGTGTGTGTGTGTGTGTGTGTGTGTGTGTGTGTGTGTGTGTGTGTGTGTGTGTGTGTGTGTGTGTGTGTATTGTTACGAATGTGTAGTTTTGCTTTCCCGCTCTAATAATGCCATCGTAAGGAAGACAGATTTACAGTAATATGTATTCAATAATGAATGGGTGTGACGTCAGTGATCCCAGAACTTGGTGACCATTTGGTGACTTAGCGATGAATTTGGCGACAAAATGGATAATACCCGAAACATCGAGAATTTTCCTGATCCGTCCATTAGGAGCTGAGATACATCCAGAATGCTCCTGATTGGTCCAGAAGGCTTTTAGCCCCGCCGTCTGTCACTATATAAGGCAGCCAGTCTGCGGAGTGAGTTGAATCACTCTTTGCACACCCTCGCATCAAGAATTGGTTATACCCCTCACCCACCCCGACCTAAGGATTGTACGCCATCGGTTGATGAGCTCCTCTCCTGCTCCCACACCCAGGCCACTGGACCCAGACCAGAGACAAGATCTCAGACACCTTCAGTGCCTCTACATTTCAGGGCAGCGTCACCACTATGACCATGGAGAGAAGATTGCTCCGAAAGACGGGTGCTTCGACCAAATCAATCAGTTTCCACGGAGGGAGTTGAATCAAACCGAATTGTGACAGAGTTGAATCGAGAAGACCTGAACTGAGAGGTCTTGGAAGCTGAATGAAGTATGGTGGTGGTCAACCGAGTAGACCTAAATAGAGAGGTCTGAGGAGTCCTGACCGGTGTACTGTTGGATCTCTGTGTGGCGTATTCTGACAAAGCCTGTGTCGTGTGTCGTAGCCCGTTGGTCGTCGTCGGGAACGGAGCTGTCCTGAACTGAGGAGTTGTTCCGTTGTGCGAAGTAGTGAGTAGGCAGCGAAGGCAAGAAGAGACAAAGGAGTAGTTTCAGCCTGTTCGGAAGAGACCTACATGACAGAGGCCTGGACAGAATCCCTCAAAGATTCGCTCTACTGCTGTATCCTGTCTGGCCACTTTGTGAGCTGTGGACGTTGTCACAACGGAATTTCTGCCTGTGGACTATTGTTGCTATTGTGGGCTACCATCTGCAGCAGAGTACTGCTGTGTACTGTCCTGCGTGCTCGTATCAGCTGTATATAGTTGTATTTTGTAATTAGTGGTGCTGTAAATATTTGTTGTCTTTGTGTTGTCCTGCCTTCGTCCTTTAAATAAACGTCGTGTGTTCATCATCTTCTCGCACCATACACACCCACTATACAAGGTAAACGAGCCCGTCTGATAGAAAATCCGCAACAATATATATATATATATATATATATATATATATATATTTAAAAGCTCGACCGATTTTAAGATGGGGAAAAAAAAACATAAATTTTCTATATTTTCGTGCTGGCGTAATTTGATTGTTTCGTGATTGTTCAAACCAGTTTTAAGTCGTTAATGACAAATTATTTAAGACAATTGGTTAGAATTCAAAGAATGAATAATATGAAAATCATGTAATAACTTTAATCAGCGATAAATCGCTAAATGTAGCAACCTTCTGCATTATTTTCTAATAATCTAAAAGCGAAAAATGGATGCCTTAAAAGTGATAAATCGCCAATTTGTCGCCTACAAATTTTGAGACTTCAAAAACCTTAAAACACAAAAAACAACATGTTCTCATAAGATGAAAACAGCAAACTGTACAGGTGAATGACAAGAATAAACCACAATGACAAAAGGGGAATTATTTATAAATATGTAGTAGAAATAGGAAAGATGATTTATGAGCAATTCGCCGCTTTCAGTTTTGCTTATTCGTAAAATATATAAATATATCCGTAGCATGTAAATTATGCATATGGTTAAATAGTATGCTAAAGTTAATACCGAAAAGAAATTTGAATATTCACGGAAAATGTTCTGTTTATGAAAAATAAACCAAAGAGAGTGGTCTCCTCAAAGCTTTCTCGTATATTCTCTAGTAAATGTATTATACCAGGGAGCGCCTTATATGCACCGACGTACAACAATTAAGAAATTTTAAATTTTTGTATTTACTTAGCATTTTTGCCGCATCTATCCGGTCATCGTTGACAATTTATTTGGCGATTAATACTTATCATGCGTTAATAATATTAAAATAGAACTTTTGTGTTAGACACGTTTTTCTAAATCGAATAAAACAAAAAAGGTGATGCAAAATTGCACTTTTAGTCATCAAATTCCATTCAGAGTTTGATATATTTAAGTCATTGCATTTTTTAGCTATCATAATTGCATGTTTTTGAAAGCACAAAGCAAGAGATTGTAAATACTTGGTTGGATGTGGTTAAAAATGTGAAAGATGTCGACACTATAAATGTTAAATCTATGCACTAAATTTCATCTCTCTAACTCTTTTTATTTTGTAGCTATCGTGTTAACTTATACTCGAACAGCGGTTTTTACACGATATTTCATATCTACAAATTTAGTGTAAAGACCATACACCAAACTTTAACGATTTGTCTCAAAGTGTCTGTGAGTTATTTTTGTCACAGTTAGAAAGACAGTTCCTAAAAATGTATTTTTCGCACTCATAGAGGTCTAAAACATGGAGATACGCTAGAATCTCGACTTCCAATTTTTTTCACTTTTACCCTACTTTCTCTATTCTACATATACGAGAAAGTAAAAATGTATAAATTGAAAACTTAATGTAAAATATAATTTTGCAGATTACAAAACAAAATGATTATTAGTTTGCAGATAAAGGAATGTTATATTAGGATATAAAATTTTAAAATTCATAAAAGAATATTTAAAGGCATTTTTCAAAACCTATTCAAATAAAATGTATAGTAAGTTCATGCTATCTCCACCTTGTTTAGCACTAAAAATAATATTAAGAAAAATTATTTTATCCTCTAAAATATTTTATTCGTAGCAGATTTCATTGTTAAAATACCTATATGCCGTTAAATAACGGCTTCATATCTTAACTGCATTTTCTTTACTTTTGATTTGATATTAAATTCTGAATTTAATTCAAAAAAAAAAACATAAAACTCAAAATTTGATTTTTTTAGGGTGGAGTGGGAGATAATTACTTGAAAAATAAATGACGTTGAGTTTACAGTGTAAACCATATTTACAGAAATGTTTTACTATTTCCAACATTAGTTTGTAAAATAAGATTAAAAATTTTGAAGCGTAATTACTACTTTAGAAAAATTATTCCATTTCATTAAAACTTATAACTGTTGTGATAAAAATAGGGGATATTAATAATTTTCAAATATAAAAAGGAAATTAAATGGCTATCTCTATCAGTAATAGAAGTGGGGGGGGGGATAGACGTTCGAATAAAAACTTCCAAATTTGCACCATTTCTTCTAGTTGAAAGAAATGTGCTCACTTCAAAGCAATTTTTAATTAATGAAAAATTCGATGAAATTTTTGGAATTTTTCCATAACAGCTCGAAAATAACTAACTAATTACTAAAACTGTATAAAACTAATTTTACTTCATTAACTATTTTTTTAATTTAAGAATAATAATTTCATACAAATTTACCACACTTTTTAACAATATTTTAATGTTGTTTTTTATAATTTTACATAAACTGTAATATGTTACTGTAAATAAATCAGAAAAGGAAATAACAATTGTAGTGATATATATATATTGTTTTATAATCTTTGTATGGCAACACATATTTATGACACGACTTTTGTCATCACTGTGTATTATTTAAATCAATCGATTGCTAGCGTCGCATTCTAATTGATTAAAGCCTAGTTTTGGTTTTCTGAATGTTTGTCTTTTATTACAACAATATCATAAAATATAACTTGTATTTTGAAACAGATTACTAACAAACTTGAATTTATAATGGAACTATAATATCAAAGAGATTCCTATATAGAATACGAGGTAATAAAGGTACGAGTCGTTAAAATAACGCTGTTTTAAAAATACTTTGCGATGTATTCATGAATATCAGTTCATACATCATCAGTTTTTTTATCAGTTATTGTGTTCAACTGAAACGCAATTACTATTATCGGTGAAACCAACTAGTCACTAAAGACGACTAATTGCTAACATAAGATTTTGTGTTTATATTCTATTGATGAAAGCTAAGAAAATGAGACTTAAGTTTATTTTTTATATTCGTTAAAATATAAAAAATATAAAATATTGGTGTTATCATTTAGTAATATCGAAATGAATTTAATTTAATTTTTTATGCTGGAATTAAGTGACTATGACCGTGAGATGGTCATAGTCACTTATATTATATAGTCTTATCTTTCTTATTATATAACTATAATAAGAAATTTAATCGAAATTAAACTCGATTAAGGCTGGTAACCACGAAAGAAAATCTGTAGAAATAAACTTCTCCACGCACGCATGTGATGAAATAGGATAAAGAATTAAATGTGTCAAAAGGATAACTAGATAAAATACAGATTTATTCTCTAAGGTTGTGAAAGCGCAACAGGTCTCCTAAAAGCATTACATGTAGACATCCCATCCTTCCATCTTTTCTCTCACCCCTGTTTTGACGAATCAGACCTATCCCAAATCATATGCAAAAGCTCAGAGGGTTTTAGAATCCGTTGTCAAACAATACTTGCTTTTCAGATTTATATTTTAGAGAAATATTTCTTCATAGTTTCTTCGTTAGTTCTAATGTAACAATAAAATAAACAGATTACTCGCAAACTGAATTTTTAAAAATGTAGTGATTGGATTTTCGAAGCGTAAAGAAATAAGCGTTCATAGATGGCGCTAGTTTCCAGTGATTGGATTTTGAAGCGTTATTAAATAAATGTGTATAGATGGCGCTAGGCAACTAGCGTGAGTGTAATTAAGATAGAATTGATTCGAATGTTAGTTTTTTTTTTTTAGAAAGAATTACTGAGCAGAGTAACTCCAACGAATCTGAAATAAATTTGTTAAGTTTTTCTATTTGACTCCTCATTTCTAAGCACTCACGAACCAGCCACGACAAAAAATGTAGTGAGAAACGAAGCGATTTTCACATACACTTTAAAAAAATTAACAAAAAACCTCGAAGAATTCCGGAAATGTACGCATCCTTTGGCGTCTCTCCCTTTAATGAGAAGGAATCGACGAAATGTGGCCATCTCAAAACAAATGAACTGAACATTAAATGGTGCTTTGTGAGGTTTTTGTCTCGTTGCTTTATTGTTGTTAAAAAAGGTTAATAGCCATCATCTGAGTTAAATTGATAGAGAGCAATATTTCCTCAACATTCTTTAACTCTGCAGCACGTAAAATTTCTATAGCAGTCAAATATTTCTATAGCAGTCAAATAAACATTATTGCTCGTTGAGTCGATTATCTCACCCTTCTATTGTAATTCAGCATTGCAGCTATCCAATGAGAAATCCCTATATTTTATAAATATAAAGGAACAAGAAAAGCAAAAGAATATATTTCTCAAAAAATATTACTTTCACGTAAAAATAAACCATTACGTACAAGCCATTAAAAACTATTTATTATTTAAATTTACAAACATGTAATTCACCAATTGTTTTTGAATGGTCTATTTGAGAAATGAATATTTTAAACTCCCGAGATTCTAAAATTACACTTGAGTTAAAAATCTTCTGCTAAAACTGTAATTGGTCAATTCATTTAATTCACAATGTTTAACTAAAATCTTGTACAGCTATATTACACAGAATTTTCCAAAAAAAATTCATACTAAAATGTCGTCATCCTAATTTAAATATCTTATTTTATAATAAAATTTTAGGGAACTTGTCGGTTGCAACTGTGATCAAAAAGCGCCAAGAAATATTTTGTCAATTTTGCGATTTTAATCGTTAAACTATATAGCATGGGATTCGCATGTTTAAAAATTTTCATAGTAAATAATTATGCACTTGAGAATATTTTTACGATTTGGTGACATTTTTTCTTGGTACTCTCTTGTCGCCGTTAAAATCGAACCGTTCCAAATTTCAGATATAATTTCAAATTTTTTATCAAAAATTAATCTGAACCTATAAAATAAAATTTAGATTGCTTGACATATCAAAAATTAATCTGAACCTATAAAATAAAATTTAGATTGCTAGACATATAAGTACTTTACAAATCCATTTTTCTTCATTTGCTTCCTTATGAAAAAAATTTTGTTTTGTGTTCTTTTTTCTCAATGCAAAGATCCCATTCCGAAACATCTTTAAAATGTTGCGAAAGATGGCTTTGCCTGGTGCTGGAGTCACTGTTATTTTCTCTTTTTTCAGTTGTGATTTTATTGTTTGATTTGCTCTTTGTTCTTTTACTAGTTTTATATTTAGTTTCCTTACAAAACCGGCGATTTTTCTTGATATTTTCAACTTCTTTATGCTGCCTTTTGAGATCGATTGATCCTCCAGACAACATTTTCTGTGGTGGAGTTTCAAAAAGTGGGATATCTTCAGAATTTTCTTCTAGTTTCTTCGATCCTTCAATACTTTCTGTAGTTGTAATTGTTTCCAAGCTAGGGTCAAAAGAAGTTGTTGTAGATATTAAGGACCATAGTTTCTCACTTTTGGAAGTATTTTTTAATTTGCGTTTACTGTATGTTTTTTCGGTGTAAACAACAGACGGTTCGATATAAAGGAGTGTATCGCCTACAACTGCGGGTTGGTGCTCATGTATTGGAGACAAACGTTGGAAATTCAAAGACAATCCGTTGGTTGTTGCTTGTGGGCTATCAAATGGTGTAGAAGTAGATGGATACAATATGGTATCTTCCAGCGACTCTGAAACAATCTTCCCTTCCTTTTGTTTGGATTCTCTATTATTATCCTTTATTGTGGCCTTCATTTGACTCATAATCAGTTTACTTTCATTGTCTAGTTTCTTCTTTTTCTGCGATTTCTTGCGATTCTTGAAATCTATATTAGCGATTGTGTCATTTTTCTGACTTTCTTCTATTTTATTTAATATATTTTCTTGAAGAATTTCTTCATTTTTTGAATGTTCTTTTTCATCTAATTTTGAACGGATTGTTTTATTTTCTGTATCTAAAGATAATTTAAAATTTCTTATCATATTTAATGGTACTGATACATTTATTTTCCACTCCAATAATTCTTTATCAATGCCTGATTGCTTTATATTTTTCGTTTTCTTGGAATTATGAGTTTTTCTCAATGCAATATTAACCTTATCCTTTTCTTTTTTGGAATGTCTTTTACTGTCTTTAATTTTTAACCTTTTAGAATCAGATATTTTATCTCTATAATTTATATTTCCCCTTTCTATAAATTGTTTATTAACATATTTCTTTGAATCTTCAATTTTTCTCGTTTCTTTTACATTAGTTTTTTTCGTTTTTGGATGTCCGTCTGTCGTTATCCTTGGCTTCTTTTCATTTATTATCGCTTCATTATTTTCAAAAAATTCAAGAACTTCTTTCAGACCATATGGATCTATTACAGCTTTTTCTTTCTTTTTTGATATAGTTTCAGAATTTAAATGATTACGATTTAAATCCTCAAATATTTCGATCTGGTCAGAAAATCTCACTTTTTTGCCTAAACTGGAATCTGACCGTTTTGGCATTGGTCTACGAGTAATTTCATCCAATGTTTCTGATCTTACTATGTCTTTGATTGTATGGAAGCCGGAACGATTATTTCTAGCAGTAAAATTATTTCTAAAAATCACATCTGTATTGATTGAAACATCCTTTTCGTTTTTGTTCGCTATCATGACTTTATAGTCATTTCTAGCACTTAAAAATGGAGAACCAACTTTTGCACAATTGGGTAAGGACATTCGTGGATTGAAATTCGAATCTCCAAAACTTCTAGAATTTTGATTTCTGAATTTATCAAATGAAATAACATCTTTATTAAAATCTGAGTATCCAAAATTAGAATTCTGATGAGAAGATTTATACCTTTTACTATGCCAAGGTTTTGGATATATAGGAGATACATCCGAAATTTTATCGCATTTCTTGAAAGCATTTAGAGGTTTCAGAACTGAAGTTTTTGATCTTTTAGAAGCCCTTTTTGCAAATGCATTTAAATTAGAACTTGACTGTATTACGAGGTTTTCCTTATTGATGTAGTCTTGATAAAATGAACAAGATGTATTGATTCCGTTATCTTTACACCGCTTTTTTGCTTCCCAAAAATCATGGTAAAAAGTTAAACATTTCTTCTTTCGATCACTTGGTTTTATTACATTTTTTTGTTTTATTAGGAAATTATTTTCTGAAATTGGCGTACTTGTTTTCAGTGATTGCATGGTGTTATTGTGACTCTTAGTCGTCTCCATTTCTAGACATTTAGATGCTGTATAAAGTTTTTTGATAAACAAAAGATAGATAGATAGATATATGTCAATAAAAATAATATTTCTTATGGCTGACAATCATATTACTAACTGAAATTTACTCTTACACTTTTATAAAATTATAAAAACGTTTTCCAATTTCTCCTTGATAAAAAAACAACTTAAAACACAGCAAAAAATCAATTAACTCACTCATAAAATACTGGAAATGAATATATGACTTCTTGAAAATGTATATAATATTTACTTTTTATATCATTTAAAATTGTAGAAATAATCTTACTAATATTAAAAGTTCGCATTTTTTACGCCTTTTATACTTAGAAAAAAAATACACCTTAAACATTCAAAATAAATAAACTGTAATGAAAATCTCGTTATAACAAAATCAAACGGTATAAATGCACGCAGATGCAGTGTTTATTCAAAAAAAATGCATGCGAAATATCTTCATTATGCATATAATCTCTAGCTTTCAATAAAAATGTTCACAAATTTAATAATAAATTCAACAATTCGAAAGCAATTAGCAGCTTGATTTACTGAACCAAACCAAGACAGTAAATTCAAATATCCATTTTAGGGAAGGGGTGTTACAATTCGAGTAGAAAGATATACTTTTAGTAGATCTCGTGAGGGACTACATTGAAAAGAGTATTATGTTGAGTTTGCACGGTTATAAGACGGCCAGTAGAGAGTGCATGAAAAACGCTGTTCGGTTGATGGCAAGTAATTGTTCCAAAAGGACAACAACATGCCGCTGTATTGTATTTTTCTTCTGCTGTGCCTGCATTTGAAGAATTTGGACGTGTGTGTGTGTTTTGGCGTGGAAAAATTGATTACTTAGCATAGATTGATTCCATCATTTTTTTTTTCTTTTTTTTCTGATGCGAAGTTGTGTGTTTTATTTTATTTTCCCTTTCTTTTCTAGGTTTCCAAATTTGGATATGTTGACTTTTTTTTACCATTGTTTTTTTACCAAATATCCATTATTTTAATGTGATATGCCATGAAAAAAAATTCAGGGAAGCTAAAATGGCAATTTATAGCCAAGCAGGGAATGAAACCTAAATCTATTTTATGAAATCATTGCGGCAAATCTTTTGTGGAAAACATAAATCAGTTACTTTCTGCTCATGAGTTGCGTATTGGCCGTCTTATATTTGGCAGAGTTTAAACCCAGTAATATATAGCCTGGCAACAATAATGTAGAGCTATATGTGAAATGCACATGACATCTAAAAACATTTTTAAAACAGAAATTATTCAAATATGACAACCTCTTAGTAAATTTCTCATTACATTATTTTGAAACGTTTCGATAGATTTGGCTAGAATTTTTATACACATTTGGTGAGAATCTGATACTTGGTTCTTCTACTTTACAGCATTTTATGTAATGGCATCTACTGGTTACACGGTAAATAATTTTCTAAACGTCGGACCCTAATCTCATAATCAAAAGAGGAAAATGAACCTACACAAGGCATATGGTACAAATCCATCATATTTTCAGATATCCACAATCAAGGAATCAGATTCGTGTCTATGTTGAAGCAGATGATCGGGATTATTGTATCCATAACTGTCCCAACATACGGTTAAACCGATTACTGCACAATGAAAGTAAAACCGAGTTTAGTTTAAATTAATTAAAAATTAATTAAAACTTAGTTTCATACAAAGTACAGCACTTAAAAGTATCTACAATCAAGCAATTTGACTTGAATCATTACTGAAGCAGAAAATTGGGATCACTACATCCATAGCTTTTCCAATGTAATTAGTGTACGATAAATGTATAATTAATCTTACTATCATACAAAGCATAGTGCATTTCCATCATATCCGCAACTAATAATTTAATGTGTGTCTGTGCTGAAGCAGGAAACCGAGAACATGACATGCACGGCTGTCCCAGTATTATTAATACACGATAAAATTAAAACGGTATTTGTCGGTTGTTACCAAAAAGTGCCAAGGAAACGTTTCTCAGATTTGGCAGCTTCAATCGTCAAACTACATAGCATGTGATTCGCACGCTCAACAATTTTCATAATAAATAATCTATACTTATAATAAAGATCAATGTGTGTGTGTGTGTGTGTGTGTGTGTGTGTGTGTGTGTGTGT
>JAPMOQ010042324.1:1872161-1941719 GCA_026543055.1 Argiope trifasciata | reverse complement strand
GTGTGTGTGTGTGTGTGGGTGTGTGTGTGTGTGTGTGTGTGTGTGTGTGTGTGTGTGTGTGTGTGTGTGTGTGTGTGTGTGTGTGTGTGTGTGTGTGTGTGTGTGTGTGTGTGTGTGTGTGTGTGTGTGTGTGTTGGCGCTCTACAGGTCAGACCGTTGGACCTATAGCTACCAAATTTGGTACATGTATACCTTGGAGATCGAGAATGTGCACCTCGGAGCCCTTTTTCGAATTTTTAATTAGAATTTGAATTAATAAAAAATTTAACTGAAATTTCGACGTTTTTCCGCTATAACTTCCGAAATTATTATCGGACAAACATATTTTTTTCATCAATTTAAAGGTAAAAAAATTAGCTTTCTAATGGTATCAGTGTTTTAATGTATAACTCAAGCTTCTATTTTTAACGAATTTTTAAAGAAATATTTTAATCATGTTTTTATCACGTGACGGGATAAAATAAAAGAATGCCGGAAGTTAGAATTAAAAAAAACTATCATCGCAAAATAAATCTAAAGAAATGCAACTTTTAACACGTGACTGGATAAAATAAAAGGAATATAAAATGTGATATTTTCTAAAAAAATAAATGCAAAGCAAAGGATTGTATGATCATTTGCAATATCTAAATAATTACTTTACGGTTTATAAATAATCTTCTTTACGGTAAACCTGATCGAATTTAGACAGGATATGCATTGGAATCCGACTTAATGGGATATTTCTATTATCGTTTGCAATATCTGTATCATTAATTCAATATTTTTTTTCATTATAAATTGTGATAATTCTAAAAAAATAAATGCAAAGCTAAGGTTTCTATAAAATTTGCAAGAGTACGTCAAAGGGAAAAAATTAGGTTTTATCACCGTGTTGCCATCATTTTGACGGAAGTTCAAATTAAAAAAATAAAAAAAATAAAAACTATCATAACAAATTAAATCGGAAGAAATGCAACTTTTAGCACGTGATTGGATAAAATAAAATAAATATAAAATGTGACATTTTCTTTAAAAAATGTAAGGCAAAGGATTCTATGCTCGTTTGCAATATTTAAATCATTAATTGAATAAATTATCTTTATTTATACAGGATTGAATTTATACAGGATATGCATTTAAATTCCTTTCCAATGGCCAATTTGTAAAATATAATTAATAGGCATATATATTGTTTAATACTATTAATTTGATCTAAATGAAGTAAATAATTACATTTTATGTAGTTTAAGTTAAACAATTCATTTACGAATAATGACTTATAGATTTCTTCATACTTTGCTCTATAACCCATATTTTACAAAGTATTTTTATTAATATTTTAAATAAAAGTTGCTACACCAATCAGTCTTCGAAATCAATCATTAAAACTGACTGATTTATAAAATTAAAGAATATTATTAGGAAAACGCGTTCTTTTAGAGCTTTCAGTCCATCATCTTAAAGAAAATATTAATTTCAGGCCAATCAATGCCTGGAGTTACTTCAAAGCTAATGAATATGTGATTTAATTGAAAATGTTAAAAACTAATTACTCATGGCGAACCAGCTGGTCGCCAAAGGCGGCTAGTGTGAAATAAAATAATAAAAAAGAAAAGGAATACATAACTTCTAATGGAAATAGTGAATAGCAACACACCAAATACCAATGAAAAATGTTTATTATTGCAACTTACAAATTTGGTTCAAAGTGACCACTAACCTGCATACGGTACACAAGGTTTCCGACTGTGGATCGTCTGATATTTATTGATCGTCGTCACGTTATTTGATGTTTTAAAGTAAGAATGTCAGAGACATGTTCTTGATATTCAACGCCTTTCAAATAACTTCACTACCAGAAATCGTCCTCGGCCTGAAGAAACCTTTACATTCTCAGTCTGAAGAAACTTTTACATCCTCGGTCTGGTTGTACACCAAGAATTCCAGTTGTTTCAAATCTTTCATCCATTCTTCGTATGATAGTTATGGTCATCTGTCCTCTACGTAGTTGTTTCAACAGCCGGCATGCACGAAGAACAGCACTGGCATTTTCATCTCGCTGATAAAACAGATTGACTAATAAGGCACGTTCACCTAGTGCAATGCCATCTACGGACGAATTCTTGCAGAATGCCTTTGGACTCCCCAAACCTTTCCTTTTTTTCCTCGATATCTTTTCACAAAGTATCTGTAAAGACAAATTACGTAATGAAGTTTTTGATCGCAACGCCAGAATTTTTCCCTACCGGCGGTTTTGGTATTTATTATTATCATTTTGACAAATCGATACTGCATACTTTAATGTGAATTGTGGTTAAATTTTGTTATATTTCGTCCAAGATGTAACACGCTACGAGGTTTCGAACACCTGTTATTTTTTGCTCACACTGTATATGTCGACGCTGACGAGTTGAATCATCACATCCATCACACACGAAGCTGAAAATTTTCTACTTCCAGATTCGGCATCTATCAGCGAGCAATAAAACTCCCGCACTAAATATGATGAAAATGTATGCTCTGTAATGAGATGTTAATTAAAATGTAGAAGCGTTTTGTATCTGAACTATAAATAGAATACTTTGATATTCTTAGACATATGGTGAGAATGAAATGATATTTCAGAATATATTCTTATATTTACTCCATATATTTGTTATTCAAAATCGTTGGCTTTTTTATAGATAAATTTTGAATGTTCATCACACGCTGTATTTTATTTTACTAACCCCCATATTTGTTGTGTACCTACATGACTCTGTATGCTTAAAAGAAACTGTTCTGTGGTGAACTTTTATGACTATAAGTCCTATTAAAGCCATCAAACTAATGAAATAGAAGATTCTCAGTAAATCCGAATTACTTGGATATATCAAGTGCTTCAAAGCACATAATTAGAAATTAACATAAAACATGGAATCGAATATTTTCAGAGTAAATACATACAAGATTAATAATGATGTTCAGGCTATCAATTCTTCAAAATCAAAATAATATTGAAATAGCTTAGTTTATTAACATAAATTCAATAGTTACACTTTAAAATGCATTCAGAATTACCAGATAGCGGATTCTTCAGGCAAATGAGACATGTCAAAATAGATTCCAAGTTTTTGAAAAACTTTTTTTTCATTTGACAAATAAAGTATTGTGTATAAGCTCGATTTACTTATAACAAATCATATTAATTACATCTTTATAAAAATATATCTCGAATAATTTCTTATAAGTTTTAAAGATTGTGTGGAGCTTTTTTAAAGAAACATACTCTGTGTTCCTTTGTAATTATTTTCAAGCATGATTCCATTTGATTCGTAAATTCACATTTAATCTGATAAAATGTGTTATAATGGAGATTTCAGTTAAAAAACAATAATCATAATATATAGGCACTGAAAATATATAATTAAGCACATATTTTAAAAAGCTATGTTATTGTATGATTAAAAAGAAATTTTTGTAACAGAATTTTTCGTATTTGCTATATGAAATATAGAAAATTAGTTTTGATATTTTTACTGTTCTAAAGAACTTTAATACTTCCAGAATAATTTTCAAAAAATTTATTAAAAATGCAAGTCTATTCAATGACACATATGTAGCTAAAAAATATATAATAGCAAGCAGTTTTTCACTTCTAAAAAGAATCAAATAAGTAGAAAATTTTACTGTTTAATTATGCCGTTTTTTTAAAAATATTCACTTTAATTTTACTGTATAATGAAATCAAAATCATTAAGTTCATAGTTCCTTTGAGGGAAAAAAAAATCAAATAAGAATTAAAGAGAATCTTAAAATTTAATAAAATACAATATTAATAATTCAACGATTTTTAAATTTATGCTAGGAAACTATCTTTCATACAATATACCTAGGAAATTTTTCAATTTAGTTTTTATCAACGATTGATCTCGCTTCTATTTTCCCATTTAAAAAAATGTTTACTATAATTCATGGCTTTATTAATACTCAATTAAGAATTCTTAGCATATAGAGTAAGAATCTATTGCATTTAAATTTTAATAACCTCAAATACTAAATTTTAACAATATAAACTGAAATTTTATTTATAATAGTAATTTTATTTTCATATTAAAAATATTAATTCAAAAAATAAAAATAGTAACTTAAGAAGTTGCTTAATTACTATAAATACTCAAGTATATCATTTAAAATCCGATTTCTAAAATGTCATGATCTACATACATAATGTATTAAAAGAAGATAAAATACTTCATACAAAATAGGGTAAAACATTTCTAGTGATAATTGTTTTGTTATAAGGTTCCTACTTCCAAGAAACAATTCAAGGTTATAAATAATGATTACTTCCAGGATTCTACAGTTGTAAAATATGAACTCAAATCTTTGACAGCTTTTAATTATGTGTCACCTTTCAAGTTAATCTAAGCCATCATCCTCAAATTAAAATTTTACCGATTAATTTCAAAAACATGCTTGATAATGGTGATATTCAATAATGTATGGAAAAATAAGTTCAGATAATAATAAAATACCTTGATTAAATTTCGTTATTTGTAGTCAAAGAAAATCTGATAATTTAATAAGTAAAACCATAATTATATAGAAAAACAATATAAATTTAGGTAAAAGTCTGCTATTGTAGGTTTTAATCCCTCTAATTTCCCTTATACAAGTTGTAATATAAATGCCATCTATATAAACATTTTAAAAATATTGTAACAATATAATATAGCATTCATTACTTATTTTTAGCTAATTTAATTCCAGATGATATGTTTACGGATGAAGAAATAAATCTAAAAAGACAATTTAAACACAAACAAAATTTATTACAATTTTAGAAAATTATACAGCAGCAACAAATCGGTGGTTAATGGCTTAAACAAAATTTAACTTTTGGATCTTAGAAACCAATAAGCACTTTAAATGCATATTAACTTCTAAAATAAGTTAATTTTATGAAAGTCAAAATTTAGGCAGTTTCATTAGCCACATCCTCTTCTTCAAATTCGCCTTCATCGTCAGCAGTAGCCTCCTGGTATTGTTGGTATTCTGACACCAAATCATTCATGTTGGATTCGGCTTCAGTAAATTCCATCTCATCCATGCCTTCTCCAGTATACCAATGCAAGAAAGCCTTACGACGGAACATAGCTAGAAAAAGATGCAACCATTTTAGTAAGAATTGTATCAAGTTATAAAATCAAAAGAAACACTTATTTGTAAAAACTAAAACAAGCTTATAATTATTTAATATTAACTTTACTGGTTATCATTTAAAAGTTAAATATTCTTAAAGCTTCACACAAATTATATTTTTTAATAAATTATAGATAAATCTAAGGCTTGAAGTTTTATAATAAACTAAATAACAAGGATACTAATCTGCTTAAACAAAGCTTTGAATTGATACAAAAAGGTAAATGAACATTCATAGATTCCTTTTAAGATACGGTTAGAGAATATATATTTGTTAAAAATTTGAATATATGCCAAGATGAATACCAATATATTTTTAATAAAAAGAGTAAAATATAGATAAGTAAGTTATTTATACTTAAAACAAATACTTCATTTATAAAATAAAAGAAAATTAAAGAAAAATCTAAAGAATAAAAATTTACCAGTAAATTGTTCTGAGATTCTCTTGAAGATTTCTTGAATGGCAGTGCTGTTACCAATGAAGGTGGCCGACATCTTAAGACCACGTGGTGGGATATCGCAGACGGCAGTTTTCACATTGTTGGGGATCCATTCAACGAAGTAGCTACTATTCTTATTTTGGACATTCAACATTTGTTCATCAACTTCTTTCATGCTCATGCGGCCTCTGAAGATTGTGGCAACGGTGAGGTAACGTCCATGTCTAGGATCACAGGCAGCCATCATGTTCTTGGCATCAAACATTTGTTGGGTAAGCTCAGGAACAGTGAGAGCTCGGTACTGCTGGCTACCTCTGGACGTCAAAGGAGCAAAACCAGGCATAAAGAAGTGAAGTCGAGGGAATGGTACCATGTTGACAGCAAGTTTTCGCAAATCGGCATTCAACTGGCCAGGGAACCTAAGACAAGTAGTAACACCGGACATAGTAACAGATACAAGATGGTTAAGATCACCATATGTTGGGGTTGTGAGTTTCAAGGTTCTGAAGCAGATATCGTATAAAGCTTCATTGTCAATACAGAAAGTTTCATCTGTATTTTCAACTAGCTGATGGACAGAAAGGGTGGCATTGTAAGGTTCTACAACCGTGTCAGAAACCTGAAAGACAAATTATTATATCACCTTTATATTTTAATAATGGAAACACATCAAATAACAAATCCTGTACAAAAGCATTTCAGTAAAATAAAAATTTAAGATACTCAAAAATTATATAACCTAACAAGGAAATTATTAAGTTTACAAATTATTGAATTGTATGGATTGTTTTCCTTAACAATATTAAGTTTATATTAAAATTATATTCTTTAACTTATAAAAAGCTTAAGTTTGCAATAAAATTTTAACTAAAACAAATGATAAAAAACTGAAGATTTAAATAACTTAATTTTGAAAGATAAGTTATAAATTTTTAAAAACCTAACTACATAAAAAAATTCTTAAATTAGAAAATCATTAACCTAAAGTGGGGAAGATAAATTTATAATGAAAGAGAAACAATCATTTACAAAAAAGTATAAAATATTTTAGTTGCATAAAAGCAGCAGAAAATTAAAGCTGTAATTAAACTTGTAGCTGATGCAAGTATGTATACATCAAAGAAAAACATTTTTTAAACAGAATTTAATTATATTAAGAATACGTTTCAAACCATATAAGATCTATATTTCATCTTTTACAAGAAGCAATTTTCTTGGTCATCAAAACTTATTTGTTTTAATAAATAAAATTGCTGACAACTTTTGCTTTATATTTCGATATAGATATAAAAAACTGTGCAAAAGAACAAAAGCTATTTAACGAATTTGTTTTTAAATACCTTTGGAGATGGCATAACACTGAATGTGTTCATTATTCTATCGGGGTATTCTTCACGAATCTTTGAGATAAGTAAAGTACCCATTCCAGAACCAGTTCCTCCACCAAGAGAGTGAGCCAGTTGAAATCCTTGTAAGCAATCGCAACTTTCAGATTCTTTTCTTACAACATCAAGAACTGTATCAACTAATTCAGCTCCTTCGGTATAATGGCCTTTGGCCCAGTTATTACCAGCTCCACTCTGACCTGTAAAAACAAAATATTTATGCTAAGAATCTTAAGAGGGAAAAAAAATTTTTAAGTGTAGGATATACTAGAAGTCAGTATGCCTAGATTAAATTGTTCTTAAAAATTATATGCATAATACTTCCGAAACTTTTAATTTCCATATTTAAAAACCAATTTTTTCACAATATTGATTCTAATATCTTATAGTTTTAAGGAGTCTGAAGACTATTTTGAGGCAAAAAGAATATTTGAATCAATGGATTAAGAAATTAAAATCTGTTATTTATACTAATGTAAGAAAACCTAAATCTTATAAAATTCCTTCTATAAAGAGGCGAGGGAATGAAATTTAAAATCTCTAAAAATTAAGCAAGCATTTATTAATCTAATATGACTAGGTAGCTCAGATTAACATTTTTATTTAAAGCATAATTAAAATTCCCTTAAAATAAAAGTATTATATATTAAATTAAAGAAAAGGTATATAGTCTAACACTCATATTATAAAAGCTTGAAGATCTTACAAGAATAAAATTTAATAAATTCAGTTAATTAGTTTAAAAAGAAATCTAATCTCTAAATAGTTTAATGTTTAAATATAATAATTCTAAATTATTGGAAACTAAATATCACAGTTTGACAGCACAAACTAATTAAAAAAGAAAATAACTTTGAATTTACCGATATAAGAATTAGAAAAGGCTCAAACAATTCCCATAAACAATTTTCTAACAAAATTCTCCGAATATTTAGATTTTATTAATTGTCAATAGTAATTAGAAATAAACTTAAATTCAAATAGACCTTTAGAAATATTTGATACTAGATTTTAAAATATTCATCTTATTCCTGATTAATATATTTGTCTAGCCAGTTTAAGATTCCAATTTAATGTAGTTTAGGTGCATATTCAAATAACAACAATTAGTCGATTAGTATCAGATTTCAGCGATGAAGCACTACTTCTGGTTTTCATGTTTGATTCAAATTTATGTGTATGAGCAAAATTAAGTACATGTATATATAAAAAAGTTTTGTAAAATACACTGTTGAAAATTATGCAATATAAAAGCATACAAATATATATTTTAGCATTCAACATAATTCTAATGTACTTAACCATAAAAATATATAAAATAAACTTATAAATAAGGAATTCCTTATATTGAAGAATTTATATCTAACCATTTCTAAGATTAAAAATTAATCATTTAAGATTATCTACAATTAAAAGTTTCAGAAAGCTTCTTGCTCAAATTTTGATATACAATATACAAAATTAATATTTATGATGCTCTATTTTTATTTAACATCATACGAAACAAAGGTAGCTACTTTCAGTAGTAAGCCTGATTGTTTAAAATTGCCATTTCCAAAACGTTTATCATTAGGAAATCTTGATGCATAACTACAAATCAAAGAAAAAATATTTTAATAAATATACAAGAACATTTCGTACGATTTTTAAATTGCTTTTTTTAATCTGAAGTACATTTATGAAGACAAAGCACATAAACTTTTAAGTTAGCTAAAGCATAGTTAATTCAAGCTACTCGTAGCATAGTCAGCTATTTTTTTAAGCATAAGTTGTGTAAAAAAATTAAATGTTATAAATGTCAGATTAATATAATACGAAGTTTAAAAAGATTAATCTAAGAAATTTCCATAAAAATTACTGTACAATTTTAAATAAACCAAATGCTTGATTTGTTAATATAACCAAATTAATCATAAGTAATGAATTAATATAACCAAATTAATGATCTTTTACTTCTAATAGCAAGAAAAATGCAATGCAACAACTAATGGAAAGTTTGACTTTTCTCAGCAATAAAAAGTTAAATTGTTTAATATAAATTACAACTAAAAATACAGAAATTATGTAGGTAATAAAGATTTAATTAGAAGAGAATGTCAAATATCAATGTTAATAATTCTTTATTTTCCAAATAGATAATTTCGATATCCAATTACAAAAATAACTAAGATGCTTAAAATAATTCATTATCATTTTGTAAAAATATCGATTATAAATCAAAATAGGATTTCGAAATGGAGTTACACCATAAGGCCACGCCCATCTTGGAAACATCTAGTGACCTCAATAGGGCAGAGATGTATAGTTGCCAAAACAAAAAAAAAAAAAAAAAAAAAAAAAAGACAAATTTTGTTTACTATTCTAAAAGTGTTTTAATAACTCGTATTTGAGAAAACACTGCATGCAATAGTCAACCTTAATGTACTTAAACATCAGAATCTTGACAAGTATAATTTCATGTTGATGATCCTAATACTAGAATAAGATTTAAAAAATTAACAGTTTATTTCTAATTGGCAACTTTATGAAAATGTGCCAAGCAGGGGACCCAAAGCACAGATTAACCCCTATAATGTTAAACTAAAAAAATGAACTTTTTTATTATACTGTATGATTAAACTATATGATGTACGAGTGAAGCAATTATAGAATTTATAGATATCCAATACCATTTTAAATAAGGATAAAACCCAAACCAAGTTTCTTAAAAAGATAGGAAAAATTCTAACTAAACTTATTAAGACCTTATTAGATTAAATTTACATAATTATCAGGCGTAAGAGGTTTCAATATGGCAGCATTTACTCTATGCACAAATCTCTGTATATGCTCCACCACCAATTAGTAAAACAGAAGAATTGAGCATATTTTAAAAAATAAATTACAGAAGGTTTTACATCTTTGTATTAAGAAACTCACATTTAGTATTTCTTATTAAATATATGTACATATGAATGTGTGTAATATTTGAATATTCTTTAAAAGTTTGAAACTTAAATTGGCATTTTATCTTAGCTAGACATATTCATAGAAATACTACTAGCAAGAAATTCTAACAATTTTAATTGTAATCAAGTAGTTCTACATAAAACAAAAATACTAAATATCTAAAATTAGTCATTCAAGAGTTTTTATAAATATTTCCTTCATCCAAGAATACCCCATTAAGATTAGTAAATGTCATAGAAACATATTATTACACACTTTAATTTTTTTACTTTATTTTAAATGCATAAGAAATTTTTATATGAACAAATTACCAAAAATGAAATTGTCAGGTCTGAAGAGCTGACCAAATGGACCAGATCGGACGGAGTCCATGGTACCAGGCTCCAAATCCAATAAGATAGCTCGAGGGACATACTTTCCTCCTATTAATGATTTAAAAACAATTAACAAATATAGATTAACCAGAAATTATATATAACAATATAAATTTATATCAGTGACTTCTACAAAAGTTAGTATATACCTGAAGCTTCATTATAATACACATTTATTCTCTCTAGTTGAAGATCAGAATCTCCATGATATGTACCAGTTGGGTCAATGCCATGTTCATCAGAAATAACTTCCCAGAACTATAAAAGAAGATACATTTAAAAAAAAGAGTGCAAGTTCAAATAATATGAATTGTACATTTTGTTATACAATTTTATTTTAAAATACAGTTTGTTCACTTTTAAGCGGCAATGTTATTAAAAGTTAGATTAAAAGTGAATCAGTGTAAAGAAGACATTTCTTACTGAAAATCATTAGGAACTCGAGAGATTTAATACAATGATATACGACAATCTACTTTATTAAAGAAATGAAGTAAAACCCAAGACGAGTTTAGCGCCATTTTGGAAAATTGGCGGCAAAAGCATTAAAATCTCGCTTTGAATGGAAACTTGTATAATTTGGTTCCGAGAAAATCTTTCAAACCGATACAAGTTCTCAGATATTCATTATTACATCGTTGGGGAATCGAAACAGAATAGGAAACGAAAATTACAATTAATAACATTGAATAAAGAAAAGAGGGAATGCGGCTACAACTCGTACAGCAGATAAATAACTACGGAAGTCATTAGTCAATCCCCATTACTATTTCTTATAAAATAAAATGCCATTTGATGTTAGAAAAATCTCTTCATAACTCTGAAAAAAATTCCAACAGTTTATGAACTGAATTAAGACTAAACACGTTGTTACGATAACACATACTTTTCAGAACCAAGTGTTATAACCACATACACATTTTTAAAATACAATCGAACATAGAAACCGGTTTTGCTTTTTGTTCTAATTTTTGGTTTCCCTTTAATGGAATTGGAATATTTCCCATTTAATCAAGTTTTTATTTCTCCCATCTTGGAAATAAACTAGGTAAACAACGAATTTATTTTACGTAACATAGAATTCAAATGAACACGACTAAAGAGTTTTATTTTGATACAAATTTTTTTTAAGAGATTGGACATAGCCGTAAAACTGTTAAGATATTTTTAAAAAATGCTAAATTGCAAAAACAGATGGAAATGGCCCGTCATGTTTATAATTAACATTAGAGTAGTTTTTTTATAAAGCAATACATCAAATTTTTAAATGCTTCGATTTCAAATTCATATCTGGTGCTTAACACAGAAACTGGCAGTTGCTTTACGCATAGCGCCATTTTTTTAACCGGCGACAAAAAAATATCCATAAGCAACAATTGCAAGAATAAATCATGAAAATGCAATTTTTTCTTCAATATACATAAAAATTTGACGAATATTATATTTGAGACTTATTAATTACGACAATATATTTCAAATAATAATAAAAATAAGCTTTTTGGTACGTCCATTACATTAGTGGGAAATTCAATGATTTTAAGTAAAATAATATAATTTTAAAAACCTACTTTGGCACCAATCTGGTTACCACACTGGCCAGCTTGAACATGCACAATTTCACGCATTTTTATGAAATTTAGTGAAAACTAACTCGGTTAGGAAATGATCCTCGATAGTCGAAATCCTTTCTAAGAAAGAGACGCTGTAAACTGGGCGCGCCTTAAATGCAACGGTTCCAGCCAACTCAGAGTCTACGAAACTGATGACGTCAAGAAGTTGGCTACCACTTCCCCCACTCTACGGCACTATACAGCAACCCCGTCCAAACCAGAATCCAAAAGCAAAGACCATAATTTTCAACGTCAAAGGCGGAGACGGGGGGGAGGACATCAGTTTATCGACCCACGAAAGCTGCAACTCGCAAAATTCTGTTAAGATATCATTGAATATTTAATTGTTTGAATAAAGAAAGAAAAAATTAAAATGAACTTTCAAAAAATATTGTATAAAATATACGTTTTATTCATTTAAAATTATTTAAAGTTCATGGTTAATATTTTTTTTTCCCTGGAACTTGTCAACAACAGAGAAAAGTTGTGATTCGCATATTTATGATACACTAATTGATAGAAAAGGAACATATGAGTAACGCTAATAATTTTAATTTCAATGAACTTTTTTTTTATTCGATTTTGTTTTCAAATTTTACTTCGTCCGAAATTTTATTCCTTGAGCTGGCTGGATTGTATGCGCATGCGTGTATCGACGAATTTCAACCGCAGTGAGGCAATTCGCGGACCATTCAGGAGCCTCTTCGCCAATCACCGAAACTGATTCGCCCACAGGTTCCAAACCAGACGTAGTGTAGGTGAATGGGAAATGGAAACTACAACAAAAAGTAGAAATTAGAACGCGTGAGGCTGTTGTCCATTTAAGGAATTCTCCGCGGCTATTTCACCGGTTCACAATTCTTCAATTTTCTGTCATTTACAGACCCACGCAAATAAAGTGATTCACCTCATAATCTGATGTTTTGAAAACATCTGCTAATTTTATAACATTTTAAATAAAATATTTCAGCCTTTAAACCAATTTTTTTCCCACAAGATGAAATTCAAATAAGAAAATTTAATAAAACTATTTGTATTTAAGAAGAAAATGCATTCTAATCGATTATTCTTCTCATAAACTTAAAACTGTGAATTGTTTTTAATCAAATTAAAAAATGAAAAATAACTTTTATGAATATTTTAATTAATCGTCGCCTTTCTTTTTGTTCGATATATAAGCGTTGTAAGAAAATTTAAAAATGCTTTGTATGTCTTTTTTCCTCTTTGTCTAATTTTGCAAACTAAACAATTGCAATATTATTTTTATTCAGTAAAATTAAGTCTCGGGACTTCACTACCTTTTGCCCATCCGCTGATGCCTTATATATTTCAATTTATTTTTTCTATCAATACTCACAGAAATAATTACAAAACATTGAACCAGAACCATAAAGGGAACATAAAATGCATCCATATATCTAGAAACATTTGAATCATTTTCCTGATTCAATTAGAACGTTTGTCATGCGTTTCAATAAAATAAATTTTACAATTAAAGTAGTGAAATAAAGGTTTTTTAGTGTTGAAAAAATTCTGCAAATTTGTATGAATTCACTTTAAATTAGAATTTTAATTCAGCATCCAATAAATTCAAAAGAAATCGCTAGAAAAAAAAACATTTTGCAAAATAATTTATTAACTTATAATTTATTAATGATTTATTATTATGATTTTATTTGTAATGGAATAAATATTTTTATGGTTGTATTTCTTTCAGTGATAGGGAAATAGAGATTGTATCTTCTCTGCTTTCTTTTGATTCTTTCTGCTCAATGTAAAAATGTGTAAATGTTGAATTGCTTAGATTACTTCATTTACTTTTATGTCTAAGTAATTTAATATCATTCGAAGCACTTCCCATATGTATGATTGAATAAAATAAACTGCTGACACACAAAATATTTAATATTAGAAGTGTAAGTAATAACTTTCTTTTAAAAAAGGTTGTACAGCGAGAAAATATAACAATTGCTGAACATTTCGACTTCATTATTTTAATGAATATATATGTTTCAGATCTCCTTGAATTCCTAAAAACCATTTTTGGAACTATATTGATTTGTCTGTATGTAAAGATAGTAATTAAAATATGACATGCTGCCAGACAACTATCAATTCTTGAAACAAAATTTATCATTTGAAAATTTGTGTGCTCATCTATCCTTGTCCATGTTAATAATTTTAAAAAACGCAAAAAGCTAGATGGATAAAATTCAACATGTAGTTTTTTTTATTAATCAGAATAATAAATCAGTGTCAAATTTTGGAATAATACGTTCAATAATTTATCATTTGTGGGCCTATGAATTAGTCCCAAAGTTGAAAATGCTGCGACTGAAAAAATGATGAAATTTGTTATGATATTATAGTTGAAAATAACAGCCTTAAGAATATGCTAGTTAGACTAGTATATGAGATGTTTTAAATTATATCTCTTATGCATCATTTGATGTCCATGATACCCTCAATGAAGAATTGTGAGATATTAAATTATGATAAACACTAAAATTTGGATATTTTAACAGCCTTTTACCTGTTCTGTTTATTGGGTGGATGAACATTCCTAAAAAATCTACGACTTTCATTTCGTCAAGTATTCCATACGTGTCATTAAAATTATAACTCTCCCAAGGCATTCTAAACATTGCTAAAAATTTCCCAGACTTTAATTTTTTTAGATATTCTATAAGTGCTATTAAAACTGGGATTCTCTCAAGACATTCTATTTTGTAAATACTTGCTGACTTTCAAGGTACTGCAACTTTATTTTCCTATTTCTCACCTAAATTGCACAGGTAATAACCAAAATCTTTCTGTTTGAACTTGCAACAATAAGAAAAATCAAGAGATTAAATATTTTTGAAAATATGAAAACGGTTTGAACGTTGCAATAAAAAAATGTATTGTTGAAAATTAAACAAAAATTAAGAATTTGTTTTCTAATATTTGTCAAAATTCAGGGAAAAAATTGCAGGAAAATTAAGCTGACATCATTCAAAAAATAATCATTTGAACTTTAAAAGGGTTCAAAAAATTTTGTGTAGTGATATTGTTGGTGGTTATTGCTGTAAATCCCAAAATCTCAATTGATTGGCAGTTAATTAAAATTTCAAAATAATTGTTTATGAGAGTACATTTTTACCTATCAAAGTTTATCTAAACTGTGAAACTTCAAAATAATTGTTTCTAGGTGCACATTTTTATTTACCAAAGTTTATCTAAACTGTGAAATTTCAAAATAATTGTTTCTAGGTGCACGTTTTTATTTACCAAAGTTTATCTAAACTGTGAAATTTCAAAATAATTGTTTCTAGGTGCACATTTTTATTTACCAAAGTTTATCTAAGCTATAAAATTTTAAAGTAATTGTTTCTAGGTGTACATTTTTCCTTTTTAAAGCATATTTGTACTAAATTTAATAGTTCCATATAGACTCCCTACGTACGCACGCATAGACATACATTTTCTCCTTTATTATTAATTGGAATGAATGGCATCACGCTTATAGCATGTTTTTCCTCTACCTCTTCGTGGAATTTTTTTTTTTTTTATTTGAATGCAGTAAACGCAAGCATACTTTGTCTGCGCGGTGCCCTTTAAGAGCTCCTGAAAGATCGATATTCCTCCCTTCTCCAAGCCACTAGCCGAGTGTCTGGCATTAGGCAATAGTAGCCCCAGCAATGCAATAACATGTTCAAAGAAGATAAGGAGTATTTTTTACCATAAGAAGGTATTATTGCATTCGAAATTATGCAAAACTAAAAAATGCATCTAAAATAGCAAATAAGATTTCCTATATAATCGTCCTCGTTATCCTATGAACCAAGTTGATATTAAAATTTGTAAAAAGATGTCTTTGATATTATACATGAAATAGTTATTATGATATATATTTACCAGAGATATTCAAAAATACACTATCAGTCATTTTTGTACTTTGATATAATTTGACGCTATAAATAATTACACTTTAACATCTGTTTATTTTTAAAAATCGTTTTAATATTTCTTTTGGTATAAATCGAAGCTGTTATAAAGCTTTTTTTTTTCTTTTCCAAATAAAATTATAACTAATTTTAACCGTACTTTTTTCAAAATACTTATTCCGTTACATCTTAACAACAACGAGTAAAATTGTATTAGATTAATTTCTAAGAAACTTCTCCTAGGTTGTTTTTGGAGCGCATGATTTTTCATGACTGTACGTAGTAACCATGGTTACGTATGATTCACGCTTGTCGGTTTTTACCGGTTAGCGCAAAAAAAAAAAAAAAAAAAAAAAAAACAGGGATTTTTTTTTTTGTAAGTTGGAAAGTGGTAAATGAAAAGTGTCTGAATGCTTTTCATTATTCGGCAAATTGTTTTTGACTATTCGGTGGATCTAATATAGTTGCCTCCATGACGGAAAATCGATCGTTCTCTGCTGTATAAAACAAGCAGATGTAAAGCGAGCAGATGTTTAAAACAGCATCAGAACATACACTTCCTTTCTCCTCTCAAATTAGAACCACAAATTAAAAACTCTGAAGTCACAAAAAAATTCTTAAGCTATCCTAAGATCTTTTCTTATTTTCTTCGTCCATGTATACAAAAAGAAAGCGTTGTGATTATTACAAACATTCGAACTCGAGATTTTGACGAATCTTCACGTTTGACACTTCCAGTCTCCGAAACACATTTATGAGATAATGTCTGTCTATGAACCTGATGATTCAAAAGAGCTTTGAGCTAGATGGATAGAATTTGGTATATAAGCAATATAGCGAAATTATATTACTGTTTTGTAATTACTAAATAAAAATTTCTATCAAATTTTGAATAAATACCATTCTAAGGAAATCCTTCTTTCTTTCAATCCGAATTCAACAATTGCAAAACATAAAAAGCTACAGAAATGAAATTTAGTAAACAAGTTCAGCATATTAAATGAAGATCTTTCTCAGATTTGGAACGAAATCTGTCAAAGGTTTGGTCTCTGTTGGTGGGTCCTTTCACATGCATGTAAAAAAAATTACTTAAAAAAACGGAATGATTTCTGTCAAGGAAATCTAGAACGTTAGATTTTTTTTTGTTACAGTTGTATTTTTATGTCATGTTTTGTCTTTGATCGGTCGGAGAAAAGATTAAAACAAGAGTAATCGAATAATAATGTAATACTTAATCAAATGTGAATAAACTTGAAAATACTAGAAAGCAATCTCAAGAGCGGTTTTCCTCAAACAATTACCTATTTGATAATCTGGCCCTATCCATCATGTTATCATGAATTTGCATCCCCCCCTTTTCCCTTTTTTTCTCTCTCTTTTTTTCCCTAAATTAATCGGGAAATGGTCTGGGGTGTATCAGGCTTTCAAATTAAACTAAGCCCAAATTAATTGTCAAAGATATCTATCATCATAAGAAATAATAGTGGTATGTCATAAAAATCCTTCAGAAAATCACGAAAATAAAATTATAGAAATGAGAACACAACTGTCGATGAATATGTTCTGATTATTTATACTTTTCGTGTTAAAGATGTTAAAAAAAAGTGCTAATGTATGAATCATATAAGTGATCGATTGCTGCTATCATAAGACATGGAAAATTCCGGTTTCTCAAATGAATAACTGCCTAAAGATCTCGTAACTTTGAGGAACCCCATATAAAAAAAAAAGGAAGGGGTACTTTTAGGATCAATTATTTTTTTCCTTTGTTAACCAGAATCATGTACTCGAACTTATTTGAATTAAAATCAACACATTAGAGGTTTAAATTTCGAAATATTTTTGTTGACCCTAAAATACATCAATTTTAATTTTGTACAAAATAAAATATATGTTTGTTTCGAGTATCGACGTATAATTCGTGATTATTTTTTTTAACTTAAAAGTATTATTAAAAAAATTTTTTAATTAAAATGTTTCAAATGGTTATATTATGAATTAAGCAACACTCCAATGACAAAAATCCCGTTATAACAATTACGCAATGAAAAAAAGTCTGCTTTTACTTATATACATTTTATGAAGCAAATAAAAGTATTTTAATTATATTTTTGATAGTAGAGCTATTTGTTCAACAGCCGTCATAGTATTCTTTTGAAGTTTCAGTTTAAATTTAATTCTACTACCCTTATTATAAACTATTGATTTCTTACAAATTTTTATCCGAAAACATTAAAAAAAAAATTCTAAAATTCATTGCTATTCTTTGGAACAGGTATGGGACATTTTTTGATTGGAATAAAATAACTGTTGCCAAATGGCTACACAATGCACTGAAGGATGAAGATTTTTTTTTTCATGTTTTTGAATTCGTTAATGAGATCTGACATTTTTCCAACTGTGATTTGTTGTCTAAATAAAAATTCCTCCTTAAAGTTTAGTATTACAGTATTTAAATCAGGAGTTTCCCAACTATAGTTTGGAATGAATTTTCGTTAGACCTTGAGTAGATATGATTATATATGTATCTTTCCACAGTTTTCAAAAATGTAACTATGCACATTAGAAATTCTTACTTCTAAGATCATGTAAATGATAAAGTTCCCTCCCCCTCCCCTAGAAGCTCTTATTTGGGCATCTTTCGGAAATGTATTCTTCGAGTCTTGAAAAATACAATGTGCCAAATATAAATACAGTCGCTATAGATTTGGTTTCTAGAAAGTAGAGAGCAATGTTTAAAAATTTGAAAACTCCTTTAAATTATTTTAAAGAATGCTTTTAGATTATGATAAAACTCCTAGCTTTAAATTATGCTGGAAATGTTGTTTTTCTACCTTTTTTTGCCACTTTATTTTAAATTATTTTGAAGTTTAGATTTTTTTTAAATAGTTATTTAAGTATATTGCAGTAACCAAATCTCTTGAAGATAATCTCAATTAAGTGGGTTTTTTTTTTTTCGATTTCTTTTTTTACATAGTTGGACATAATATCTTTTGTGTAAAAACTAAATGTAGATGAAAATAAAATCACTAAAACATATTTGTTTTTGAAAGCTAGGAAAGGAAAAGGGACCTCTGAACTTGTTTAGGCTAAGGATTCCCTAAGAATTTAACCCGAACCTGACTCTTCACCTTCGTCTTTTTCACCTTTTAACACGTTGCTATTTAACTTATTTAATCGTGATAAGAATTGAAATTTGAATATATTTTCCATTCTCTTTAATGTGCAAGTATATTCTTATACACTTCTATATTCCGAGGGCAGAGCAGTACTTTCAATTTTTGTTAAAGCATTTTCAAAATTTGCTATCAGTCAGATTTTGGATTAATTTGAATTTCCGAATCCAGTGAAGAGAAACAAAGCTACTCTGACGCTGTTTTTCAAAAACTATCTGTTTAGAGGAGGACCAAAAATATGCTTTTCCCTTACCCCTTGAAGTCTAGTGTCAATAACCCCTCTTCGCAAAACTGCGGTGAAGATGCTGGTCCCCTTGTCTGCAAGGTCACGATTTGGCTACTTCCCAAAAATAGATTCAGCGCTTATTTTCAAAGATGCTTTCTTTTTTCTTTCTTTCTTTTTTTTTTTTTGTTTGTGTGTGTGTGTGTATGTACTTGGTATGATGCTGATATAACCCCCCCCCCCCTAAAAAAAGTGATCACTATATGTTTGAGAATTTAATAACTTTACAGTTCGCTTTATTAAATTATGTCTTTATATCAATGTGGTTTAGTTTAGATATATTAACGTGACGTTTAGAAGCAACACTAGGGCTATTTGGGGACGGACTTCGTAGTTTTGAACAGAAGTCCGATGATGGAGGTGACGCCTGGGGACTAGCACATTCCCTCTTGACCCACCGCACTAGCGGGACGGCGTTGGACCCGGACGGATTTAGCATGTACCAGACCCGTTTACAGACGGTTCTTCGGTGGAATCGAGTCTCGAATTTGAAACCTTCCGGTTCTTACCACTAAGACAACGCGGCCCTTTATATGAGCGTGAATCTTCTTATATTTAAAAATAATAGCTGTGGTGAACACCTGCTATCAAAGAATGCTCTAACAGAACAAAAATGCTGTGTTTGGATTGTTGTATTGAAAAGTTTGAGAATTTAATAATTTTACAGTTTATTTTAGATTGAATATTTTTTTATATGAGCGTGAATAATCTAACATTTAAAATTAAGAGCTGGGATGAACATCTGCTGTCAAAGTGTGCTCTAACAGAGCAAACTAAAACACTTTATTAAGTAACTAAAAAAAAATCTTTAAAAAATTTGTTACTTTTCCATTATACGGGCGCAAGATGTCGCCAATGTGAGCTAAACGCGTACAAAGTCGCCAAATGAATAGCGTGAATTTGATGAATTTGCAGTTTTTAGCCTTTTTAGTGATTTTTCTTCTTTTTCCGTTTAACGATTATTTGGCGACTTTTTTGCAATTTTTTCGTTGCGCCGGGAAACAGAAAAGTACCAAAAAGTCTTTTATCAGTGTTCTAAAAAGAACTGGAACTCAAAACAATAACACTGGAGTATTAAATTAAAAATGATATGGAAAGTGAATCTATAATTAGCATTATAACCAGAAAATCAACAGATGTTAATATATTAAGAAGAAAACTTTAATTTTCTTAGTGCTTTCACCCTGTTTTTTTCCTCATATACGTAGTAAATATTAAAAAAAATATTGAAAACGTTACAATTTTCGAACTCATGATTTGTTTTTCACCGTCAGAAAAACAAATCGATCTCCCGGTCAGAAAAATACATTTTTAAAATTATATCTATGTAAATGAACACGAAAACTCAAAAATACCTCTAACTAGACAGATGAAAATTGGAATACGGATTAAATTACGACTTTGAAATTTTCTTTTATATTTTGAGCGATGGTATGTCTACATGGCTATTAGAAAGCAAGTTAATATAATAACGACAAAATATAAATAGCTAAACAGATAAATTTTGATACAAATATTTCGCCTCTAAAATGTAGATCCAAATAAAATTTGAAGCAAAATTGGTCTGGAAATTGACAGTCTGTCGGTTTATATTTTCTTATGCATGTAATTTGATGATTCAAGAGCAGTAAACAAAATTTTGAAAGAAATGTTCTAAATTATTGACCATCTATCAGACGGTACTTTTGTATGCATATGAGATGCAGTAACTGAAAAACGCCTTGATTTAATCAATGAAATTTGGTATATTATATCATGACTACAGTTATAGTTATAAGCCAAGTTTTTGTTTAATTCGATTAACAAAAGTTTAGGGAAAAAAGCATCCATAGTGCATATTTGGCTTTCTTGTTCTTGAATGTTAATTTCATTTCCGTGATTAATCGTCAAAAAATAATCACCAATGATTGCACTCTCGATTCAATAAAAACGCCAAATTCGCGCCAATGAAACACACTATTCTCATGTTTGATACTCTAAAAATAAAAATTATATCAATTGTGGCGATCGTGGCCTTGCTTTAAGCCATCTGTTTTATGCGAGTTTTGAGAATGCACCTTCATTCAAAAGTATGGAAGAAAATTCGGACTGTTTTTTTATTACAATAACTTCCTTTGCCTTTATCATTATTATTGTTTCTTTTTGTTCTGCCTTCCATATTTTTTTGGGGGGGGAAGAAAATTATTTTATGTTCTTTGTACCTTTATAAAAATTATTTTATGGAATTTTTTTTTAATATTTACTATTGAATTCTCAAACTTCCAACAAATGTAAAATGTCTGCTTAATTTTGGAAAACTGTGCCAACTTTCAAAAACAGAAAGAGAAAGATGTCGTAGCATTGTATAGCAGAATGTTTATTAGCACATTAAAAAGTTTTAAAATTTAAGCTTATCTTATGAGCTTTACAGCAAGTAATTGATAGGTTTTTACTGATTGCATTTTTTAGTTAAAGGAGGAGAAATTTATTAATGCAAATATTTTAATTAAATCTTTTTAAATAAACTGACAGGAAGTAAAAATTACATATCAAGAAATATTTTAAAACCATTTTGTTCTATATTCCATATACTCATGCATACAAATTTAAATACCTGTAATGGAAAAATAAAACAACGAACAAAATAGATTCTTTGAATTTTGAAGAAACAGCAAGATGTGTTACAAAAGAGTGAAAGACTTAAAAAAAATAGATTCATGTTTTATGTGAATTTGAAAATTCGCAAAATCGGGAACTTTGAAATAATAGTATAAAAGTAAAGAGCAGAAATAAGTAAACAACAGCAGTCATTTGAATTGCAAATTTGGACAATAGATACAATAGATAGCAACGAAAGTTCCGAATTTTATCCTTGAACTTCGCGGGTTTTATTTATTTATTTATTTTTGAACCACATTTTTTAAAATTCATATAAATGATCATAAAAATTGAAACTAAAAAGGATTCAGAAAATAATTTTCAATTTAAAGGCTTTAAATTAAAATTAAAAATTTAAAACTAATTGAATAATAAAATTGAGATTGCTTAATCGATATTTCCAATTAAAAAAACGATCAGATTTAAAACGAAAACTTGTTATAAATAATTTTTATTATTTGATAGTTAATTTTTTTTTTAAATGATATTCAAAAAGCAAAAATAAAAAGTGAAATGCAAAAAAAATTAAATTTGTTGAATAATAGAATTTTAAAATCAGTGAGTATATGTTTCTTAATATTACATTGTTTAAACATACAAAATAAACTCATAGATATTATGTCGAGCATATTTACGCATGAATAACTGCAAATTAATGCCTTCAATTATTAGTTATATGTTAACCAAACATGAGTAAATATTAAAAAGTTCACTTGTTCGAAGATCAGCTCAGTCAATCTCGGCTGAAAAAAACCTGACGTTTCTCTTTTTGAAAGTCATCAGGTGGCCTCTTCAACGCGTAGGTCTTGAAATGACCTCGAATTTCATCCTCGTCTTGGGCGTTTTGAGTTAACCCGATGCACTCTGCTGGAGATTCTGACTCACCAAAAATAAAAGCACAGTATTTTTTTTATCTGTAATTTTCGATTCGTAGAGAATTGTGACTGGAACTGAACTGTACTGTGAAGTAAATTTAGGTAAATATATTAACTTAATTTTTACAGGTAATATCATTAACAAGTTAAGACATCCGATGGTTATCAAATTGGCGAATATTTTTTTAATTGTTATTTCTTGTAATTCAGAATGACCTCTTTCGAAGACAGTTTATCTTTTCTGGGAAAAGGAAAGCCTGACCTATCAGACAGGGTCACAGATTTTTCAACTAAAATTTGTCTTTTAACTTTAATTTTCTCAAAACTTCAATTTTCATAAAAATTCTCCACCGTTCACAAGATATCTCAAAAACGATTAGGGGTGCTTGCATGAAAATTCCAGAGAGTTTTTTAAATGATATGGGCAAGGAAGCGAACCAAAAGTATTAGTGTGGGTGAAATACTTTTCATTTATAGCAGTTTCTAGAAGAAGTAAGTTGTGAATTTAGGGAAAAAATGCATATGTACTTATATTTTTACCCATTACTTCTTTGCATCTCACCATTTTTCATAGATTTTGGTTCATTTCATCCATTCATAACTTGTGTACAAATAAAATGCATTGCCATTTTGTGTAGAGTGTTAACCGCTTTGGTTCAATTTCACCAAAACTTACTACAAATTTTCTTATTTCTCAAAATGTATTGTGTTTTCAAATTGTTTGTGTGTGTTTACTGTGTTTATAATAGACAATACAAGTAAAAATTATTAATAGTTTTTTTTAAATCCAATTTTTCAAAAATTGCATTTCGAATGTAGTTGGATACTTTAAGGCAAAAATTTTTAATGTGAAGCAGAAATAAATTTTATGGATTGATTTTTTGAAGGAAAGAAAATGGAATTTAACGAATCAATTACGTCTTATTACACCAAAAGAAAGTATTATTTTTGATTATAGACACATGATAAAACTAGAGCATTTCGGCAAGTTAGCTATTCACGAAAACTGACGAAATTAATTGGCGAAATCTCTCTAATTGTTAAAGCTGAAGATTTTGCCAAAATGATATTTTGCAATAAACTCTTGGAACAGTTTATACTTACTCTTTTGAAAACAACTAATTTATTCTTAAATTAAATCAAGCTTTGCCAATCAATTAGGTAAATACTAAATGTTATTTAAATTCTGAAAATATTAAGATGCTGCTTTAACATCGGCTACAAAATATATGCTGAAGAAGTCTATTATGTTATAAAAAAGAGAAAAATGATTATCAACATGAAATATCTCTATAGTATGAAACGTATCAAAGCATGTAAAATTACTCTGAAAATATACAGAATTATTACTTTTTTTCATATTTTCTCTCAGCTTTATTTATTTTGAATGCAATTATCTCATGAAAATGATTTTAAGTTTCGTTTAATAACATCAGTATGATGACCAGAATATTTTATTTTTCTCACTTTAACTTTTAAGCACTCAATTTTATTTTTAATCATGACCTTGATAACATACTCTTTGAAATTAACTACCTTGTAAATAAATGCATTATTTTCATACAACGATGCTAAGTACATGTGCAAATGGAATAATTTAAAACACAATAACTCAAAATGCATGATTATATCTTACAACTAAAAGGCAACATGTGTACAAAAATTATCTTTGTAAATATAGTGCTTTTTTTAAGATAATATTCTTAGGTTGGTATTTTAGTTGCATATTACATAATACCAAAATCATTAATCACAGCATGTAATATTGCATTTTATCAAATGTGACTAGTTGCTATTAGTTGAGTAATAGGGCTCACTATACTATAGTTTCTTAAACAAATTTTTAATTATTAATTAATTAAAAATCAATTTAATTAATTTATTTTTTTAGTTTCGGTGCATTACATAAAAAATTAACTTTTTTTCTTCCATCGCATTTAAACTGAAAAAAACTAGACTTGTGAAAATGTAAGTAATAATATATCCAGTTTCTAGCTAAGCACGACGACATCATACCAACGACTGACTAAAAGTCCGCCATCTTAGATGTGCACGAGTAACAGTAACAAACAGTTTGTAAGGTTAGAATAAAAATTGTCTGAATTGTCGCATCTGGCTATAAATTGCTCCAAAACATTCAACTTCGGCGTTATTCTTTATATAGATCAATATTTCACTTATGTACCATTTTTATTCCAATGCAATTTTCCCATTTAATTTTTGTGGATTTTCAAAATTTAATTCTAAACACAATTTTGGCTATGATTTTACTACTTATTTGTTGAGCATAAATTTTGTCTCATATTTTTGTAATATAATTCCAAACCAAAATAGTTGTTCCATTAAACTTATTATTGGCAATATCAACAATGCGATATACGAATTTTAAAAAAATCACCAGAACATTATTTCCGAAGCAAAATTCTTTCTTCTCATTTTTATACTTGAATCTGGGGAAATGCAAGAGTGAGGGAAAGAAAGGCGAAGGTTATTTTTAGCTCACTACACACATAGAATGAAGCCTCCTGCCTTTTCACACTAATGAAAATTCCATTTTCATCTCAATAAGTAAATTCAGTTTTCCCTCAATATTTCAATTTTCAGTTATTCATTTTCATGAGAGCAATTATTTTGGAAAAAGGTGATTTTTAAATAAGAAAGCTTTATAAAAACAAATATTTTCAGCTTTATTTATTCGTATTTCTCATATTAATTCATCTCATGTTTCTGGTAGTTTTACATGCTAGCATTTTTCCTCTAAGACCTTTCTTCAGCATGACATCATTATTTATCAATCATAGGTTTCGCATGCCTTTTTTAAGCTGAAAACCTGCACGAATCTTTGTCAAAATTGGATATAACATTTTAAAAATATGCATGGTTGAGGTGAAATTAGTTGAAACAGTTTGTTTATTTGGTTTAAAGTTTTAAAGAATATAGCATGCACAAAAATACTTTTTATTAAATTAAAAAATAACTGTGCTTAAATGGCTTAAGGAACACAATTCTCAAATACTTAGCTATTGAAATAAGATCTTCATTAATCTAAAAAATCTAATAATAAATTTGATTATTAGTATTTGCTGTATTGATTTTAAATAAGAAATTCATCAATGCTTGCAGAATTTAATTCAAGAAAGAAAAAAAAAAATGGAGGCATCCCTTTATTTTTCTATTCGAATCAACCCGAGCTGCTGAAAAATGTTGACCCAGCAGCATTCTAAAACCTACCCTATTTCTCCCATGGCAGGAAACCGGACAATATTATTGGCTCGCGTTGAGGAGGCGAGCTGACGTCACATCTGCTCGCTTTTAGCTTGGGAAAAGTAGCAAAAAAGACTCGCCTTCGTTTTCTGAGTCATAAGCAATCAATGACAGCTCGATTACTGAAAAATAAATTATGTTAAAAAATTATTTCGAATCCTACATTAAACTCTTACATGCATTGTCAGAAATTAATTTTTCTACGTTTAATGGCATTAAAAGGATAATTTAATGTAATGAGTAACTAATAATTTAATGACTCTTCTTTTACTGCTGCAAAAACAGGTGGGGATTAAAAACCTTTTTTCTAAACAAGAATTTACATGTATTGTTAGAAGTTAAATTTTCTGCATTTTAACAAAATAAAAAAACATAATATTTAAAGTCTGCTCCTTCTCTATACTGCAGGATAGATAGTTGGCCCAAAAGATACTTTGAAAAATATTTATTTCCAATAAAAAATAGTACTCTTAAATAACTTTGTCATGCCAAGTAACGCCTTGTATGTCAATGGCGTGCAATAGTTAATAAATGTTATCTTTTAGCGTGAATATGGCACTTCTACTGAGTCTATCATGTCATCCTTGGCGAGTTTTTAGCGATTAATTTTTGTCATATCTTTAATAATGTCCGAAAATCAAACTTGGGCTTTAGACACGTTTTCTACAAACAATTGAAACAAAAATTTAACACAAAACTGCGCTTGTAGTCACAAAATCTCAGATCAAATTTCATATATTTAACTTATTGCGTTTTTCAATTATCGCGTTTACATGTTTCTGAAAGAGCAGACCGACAGGCAATCAACCCATTGTTGGGTTAGTTCAAAATTTGATCGGTGTCTTTATTATAGAAGTTAAATTTGTACACCGAATCTTATCTAAATAGCTTTCTTTGTTTTGTAACTATTGTGTTAAATTATATTCAAACAGACAAACTTCCTCTAAATAGATTTTTTCCTCAAAATTTGGTAGAAATTTGCAAATTTAGTGTAAAGACGGTATACCGAATTTCAACTGTCTAGTTCAAAGCGTTTTTTAGTTATCTTTGTCACAAATAGACGGGCATTTTCCCAAAATGTGTTTTCCGTGAAGATTCGTCAATATCCCGAGTTTGAATTTGTTGACGATTACTCTACTTTCTCTATACTGCGTATAAGAGAAAATAAAAAGCAAGTATCCTTATATGAAAAATTAATTCTCGACAAAAAAAATTAAAGAAAATTTAAAGCAATGCATAGTAGTATTGAAACATTTCAAAAAAATTCTCATAGTAATAAAGGCTCTGCTAGTAATAATAGTAATTACTAGAAGAGCCTTTATTATTATAAGAAATGTGCTCGCTATTATTAGCTCTTCCATGATTACATTTTGACACTCGAAACAGCAATCCATTGGACCGAGAGCTATGAAGTTTAGTTTAATTTTGGAAGATAAGGAATATGAATTTTAGAGTTGATAGAATTTTGATTAGATTTTTAATTAATTAAAAAACAAGCTCGCAAATCTCTTTGAAATTTTGCTCTTTAGGAGGACTCAAAGCAAAACTGCTAGTATTTCTAATTAATTAAAAAATAAGTAGCTAATTTATCTGTTTGAAATTATGGCTTTAGGAAGACTCAAAACAAAACTGTGAACATTTCGATTAGATTTTGAATTAATTAAAAATAGCAAGCTAATCTGTTTATCTCTTTGAAATTGCGAGCTTTAGGAAGATTCATGGCAGTCTCCAAATATTTTGATTAGATTTTTAATTAATTAAAAAATTAAGTGGCATTTCGCCTTCTCGAGATAACTTTAGAAAATATGACAAAAAAAAAACAATTTTTACACCGTCTTAAATGCCCATTTAGCTATGCCAAGTCCTATGCCTAAGCAATGACTATTTTATTTTAAAGAAAATATGTGTTTTTTTTAATTGAAGTATATTTTATAATATTTTTCATAACCGCCATTGAAAACAATCTTCAATATTTGAAATTATTTAATTCTAGGCTTTTTTTTCCTTCCCTCTCTTTTAACTAATGTAAGATGATTCAGCATTTTTTTTCTGATAAAATCGTTTTTATTTTTGAGTATGACATCTGTAAAAATTTTGAAATTATATTATAATTACACCAAAAAGTTTGCTTTAGAAAAAAATAATTATGAAAATTTTTAATAGTTCTTTCATATTCAAACGCTACTTCCCTTTCCAATAATTCAATTGAATGTGTAAGAACATATTACTTAGTTTGTAAGAAGTGTTTGTTCTCTTATTGCAATTCACTAATTTTTTTTTGAGTAGTTATTAAGTCATTAGTAAGAAATTTTAATTCTCTTATATAGTGCACTGATTTTTTTTTTGTATGTGAGAAGTTAGTGAGTAAAAATATTCTCTGAATGTTTATGTACATGTGAAACGTTTTCAATAATATAAAAAACATTTTAATGCTTCTGATATATTTTGTTTGAAGACGTTTCGATTTAGTGAACAACGTAATGCATTAATATGTTTAATAATTTGTTGCTTGAAATTAAATTAAAAAAAAGGTAAAAAAAAAAACTGAAAATCAAGATGTATAGCAAAATAAGAAGAGAGTACAAGATACATAAAATAATACGTATTAAATGTCTATCAATATGCTTCAAAATATCAATATGCTTCAATAGATTTCAAAAATACATTGCAGCTATTACAATCAAGCTGAGATAAAAGATGTAACCGGAATGTTTCGTACAAATAAATTCAGAGAACCAGTTGGTCAAAAATACATCTAGTTAATTAATCTTGCCATTTGAAGCAATTAAAAAAAAACAGGTCGCAAACAGAAACAGAAGAAGATTTTGGAGAGAGAGAATGATTATGATCATACTTATGTTTATAGATGCGATCCTCTACAATCCTGTTATGGACCTAGAAAAGTCGTTTTCACTATTATACGTCATCCTGACATGCGCAGTAAGCTATTATGAGTACGTAACGGTTATGTTTGCTGAAGCGAGAAGCTGAAACGAGCTCTTTCAGATTACTTGATGTTTCTTTGGAGGACAATAGGATTTCGCAATAGAATTATGATAAACAAATATTTTTTTTTAAATCTTTGAATACTCAACTTAACAGAAATCTCAGTTTCGATAAAAAGTCAACAACTGTAACGGAAAATAAAAATGCTCTGTTTTTGAAATAAATGTAAGCGATTTCTGCCCTAGCAATAGATAAGCTAAAAGCACAAACAAATTCGATTCGAATTTGTATCGTTATGTAAAAAAAGGAAAAAAAAAAGAAAGAAAAGGAAAGGAAAAGTGTATTCAAAATAGAAATTAAGAAATTTAGTAAGAAAATGCTTTTAAAAATATGCCTTAATTCATTGGTAAACAGCAGAATATTTTATTTTACTTAGGTCCAACTTTTTACAATTGAATTTTGCTTCTGGCGTGATGTATGGACAGTAAAAATTTAATTTAATGAATATTCCATTCTTAATTGAGCTATGAAAATTTCAAAATGGGGTATCATCATCGATAATACACAAGTGTGTGAAATTTAAAAGTTTTAGTATAAAAGGAAGCGTGTAAAAAATCGATAATAGAATTCTACCATTATCAACATGAAATAAGTTGGTAAAATAAAAGTATTTAAAAACGGGAACGTATTTATTTACGTTATTTTGTTTCCATGGTAACCTTCGCTCTTCTTGGTAAAGACTTCGTCCGCTAAATATTTTCATGCACAAATACAATTTTCAGAGAATTTTATTTTCTTCCAAATGTTCCAACCCAAATATAATTTTAGTTCCTTCTGAATTTTATGTTTAATTTTAATTTTTTTATAATCTGCAAATGAAAATCATTTGCTTCTTTTACAAATGATTAGGATTTTCCATAAAATAAATGCATCTCTTATTTACTATTATTTCATTAATCTTTAAAATTAATCAATTTTTTTATCATTTTATAATTATTAATTATTATGTTATTAATTTATTATTACTTCGTAAATTTATTATTATTATTATCAGATCTGGCCTTCTCTTCAGAGGGGCCTGGGTGCAAGATGTTATTTGGGGCCCTAATTTTTTGTAAAGTAAACAATAAAAAAATGTAAATAAATAAAATCTGAACTTATATTATTAAAGCCCATTTATTTAATGCGTGATTTTTTTACATTAATTGCTTTAGAAGCGTTACAATCTTTTGCAATTTCTTTTTTGATGCTTAATACTGGAGATGGGGCCGCGGTGGCCTGGGGGTAAGGTTTCGACTTCGGAAACGGAGGGTTTCAAGTTCAAGACTCGATTCCACCGAAGAACCGTCATGCGAGGAAGTTTCTTGCCCGCTGAATCTGTCAGGCCAAATGCTCTCCCACTGGTGTGGTGTGGAGAGGAGAGCGTCAAATCAGGTGTCGTCCTCGGTATCTGACCATGGTTCAAAATTGCGCGATCAGTCTCAAAATAGTCTTAGTGTTGCTTCAGAACGGGACGTTAATATAATAAACCAAACCAAACTAATACAACAAGTGCATTTGAGCGTTCTGAACGCATGCTTGATCGAAGATAATTCTTTATTTATTTTAAATTGTTGAAAGAGCTCTCAGCGCTTGCTGTTGTAACTGGCAACATAAAAAAAAGTTCTAACACAATTAATACATTTAGGAATAATTCATTATAATTATTATTTCATATGCATTACAATATGCCTTGTGCGTTATTCACATCTCTTTCATTCAAAATCAAATCCAGTAACAAATAAGTTTCTTGGATTTAGGTTTTCATCTGCATTTGTGTTATATAACTTTACAAAGTTTCGGAACATTTCTCTTATTCATATTTTGTATCTTGTGACAAAGCCTGACGACAGCTTCTCAATAATCACTTTCAATAACACTTAATCTCTCACTTTGAAAAAAACTTTTTTAACTCACTTTTTCTGGCATCTTTGTGGTTTCTAAGGATTTAAGACTGAAATCATGATTAAAACTTAAAGGAGAAATGTAGGAAGAAAGTATGTAAATTATTCATTTCACCATTTTTCAAAAAAAAAAAAAAAAAAAAAAAATTCATGTATAAAACAGATTTTTAATTAAAGTTCAGTGCAACATAAGATGGAAAAAATGCTATCGATCCTGATCTGGATCAAGATGTTGATATACCATCTGATGCACCTACAAATAGAGTAGGATCCATCCCAGTGGTTCACCGCTATACGGTGTTTAGGACTTCAGAGCTTCCAGCGAAACTGGCTCCATCTGCAACCAAAAGTCTGATATCCCTGCTGTAGAATCGTATACGTTCTATAAACTGTGTTCTGCTTTAGGTTCGCCTGCTCTGTGCTCTACTATCTACCAGTTCTGCTTAGCCTTGGATATTCCAGTGAGATATCAGCAGTAGAAGGACGCAGTGTAACATCAAAACTGTCGTCGGCTACCAGATGCAGATTTCAGATCAGAATTGTCTTCGGTTGCCGCAATGGAAGGTGAGTGGGTGGGGAACAAAAGTAGCCCACCTTCAAGTGTTGTTCCTTGAACAACCGTGCAGTTCTTTGGAATTGCATCAGCTAAGAGGCTGCTCAAGTATGAAACAAATAATGAACTTTTTATTTAGTTTGAAAAAACTATACACCTAATTTTTCATTTTGCGTTTTAATGCTCCAAAATTTCATTACAAGCATCAAATTCAGAATGGGTAATTATGGAAGCAACAGCTGCAATATTTTTTTAGATATACGTAAGAATAATATATATTTTAATCCTAAAAATATATAAAAGAATTAAAAATATGTATTTGACAAAAACTTATTGTAGAATTCAAGTATACAAAAATTAGTAGCGTTGACAATCATAAATTGGATGGAGGAATCTTACAACGACTTGAATTTCAAAAATTTACAAATTCATAACATAATTCGCTGATACATATTTATAGCCGGTTATGATGAAGTAGATTAAGAGTCTTTTTATTATTATTATTATTAATGACGCCAGTTACAAAAGAAGCTGACGTAGGTGGGGTTTTTTTTTGGGGGGGGGGGAGAAACGATTAGAAAATAATTTTTCAATTTTCATTGGAAAAAATATGGTTTTCAAATCAGAACTTATAAGATTTAATGTATCCTCGTCATTTGGTTTCTAATTTTCAACGGGAAGGAAATTTCTAATTTTCCTTAAGTAGGCTTTTAAATGAAACATACATACTTTTAGACCTTTTAAGACATTTATACTTTGTTGCACATGAAAAGAAAGTACAGTAAATAGTAAAAAAAAACCATCGATATTTTGATGTTTCAAATTATTTTAGATCTTATTTAATCGCAAATGTTGAGTTTAGAATTATGTCTATCTGTGAACATCTATATTTATCAAACACTAACTGCGTGGCACATAAATTGGCCTTATTACTTTTTACAGAATGGCAGTAATAAAATTGAAATATATCGATGCATGAAATTTTCAGCAGACTTTTACAGAAAGTTCAACGGCCTTCTTTACGACTGCTCTTAAGTCGACAATTCATTTGCAAAATAAATATTATTAAATTATAAATGATGTTCGCTATATCAAACACTTCATTCAACTAGAAGATGTAAAAGAAATTAAAAAATTAATCGGAAAGTTTAATAATTAAGTAAGAAAATAGGCTTAGTCATCACTATTATAACTTAATTATGGAAATATATGATTTCCAAAATTATGAATTACCAAAAAACTTTTGAGTTATCTTTAAACTCCAAAAAGTAACTCCTTTACATTTAATGAATTCTTCAAGTTAAATTTATATTGCTACGAAGTTTTTAATCTTATGGAATTTAAATTCATCCATCAAAATATTCGATCGTATGTTTCTGTCAATTTAAAAATAAAATTAAAAAAAATATTTTATTCTTAATTCTGAAATAGGATTTTTTATTTTATATTTCATTTTATTTTTCATTTCATTCACTTTTAATTTGTGCCCACGATAATTTGTTGCAGAATGATTCAATTAAAGTCATATTTTTAAGTCGTATCAAATGAAACCAATATTTTTAAAAATGCATTCTATATTCATCGTTTAACATAGAATGCCTTAAAAGTCAATAATTTTGGCGAGCAAGCCTGTGGTCAAAGGCGGTTAGTAATAATTAAGCAATGGGTACTCTCTTCTGAAATTCAAGTAACGTAAACTTAGAGATTCTAGCAACTTCTTTTCACTTCTCCATTGCATCTCCTGTATATATTATGGGGTGGATAGAGTAAAAGGATAAAAGCGTAGACTCAATAAATTCTAGAAGATCAAGATTATCCACCATCGTGAATTCTCCTTTCGCTTTACAGTGATGCAATTGAACATGCTTTCGACCTCAAAATATATATTGAAGAAAGCAGAATATGTATTTTGAACGCTATCCTGCAGATCAACTGCATCCGAAATTTGACCCACTTCCACTACATCTCTTGAACGTGTCGTGGAGGTGAAGTATTTGAGTGGGAAACGTGTGAACCCTCTAAGATCAAGGTTGACCAAAAACGTGAATCACCCTTCCTAGCTTCGCTATATATAGATGCAGTTTATCACGTTTTATGCCTCGCAATATGATGAATGAAACTTTCAATTTTGGACGCAATCAGGATCCAAAAATTGGATTGGAATTTTCCATTTTGGCCAAAAATTGTTATTGATCTAAACTCTTGCTTCTTTGCGTTATCTCGTTCACATACTTAAGAATATACAGCTCAACAATATAACGAGAAATTTTGATAAGTCGGATTCAAATTTCAGTTTAATCATATTAAAGTCTGTTTTAAAGCAATTCTAGGGTTATTTTTGAGCCTTCCTCAAAATTCTAAACCTCAATCAGATGATGAGGGCAACACCTAAGCTAGAACCCCTTCTCCAAACTTTCGCATCACTCCAGTGACGGGATGTTTGAGATACCCAGATCCACTTACACGAAGGTTTTGAGGGGAATCGGAAATCGAACTTGAAGCACTCTAGTTCCGAAGCCGAACCCTTACTACGCGATCTCGGAATTCTATTCAAAGTTTCACTCGAGATCACAATTCCAACGATAAATCTGAATACCAACTTTCATTCAGACTGCTAATTACGCTTTTGAGAAATTATATCCGTATGCATATCAAAAAGCAGGTAAGCAGATAGATTTGTACACGTGTTTTTTGATGGTTTCGCCTAAATGTCGATGGGAATTTATAAAATGCGTAGTAAAACTATACATAAATTCATCCTAATTTAATGCATTTGCGAGTTATCGAGTACAAATATAGACATAATGGCAAAAAAATGTGTTTTCCGTACTCACAGAGGTCTGAAATAGAGAAACTCATAAAAAACTTGATATCGAATTTGTATCTGCAAGAGAATTTGTAATTACAAAACGTTGATTTTCTGAACTAGTCCATTTGAATTTAAATTCATAATAATTTAATTTGAATCGTACGGCTTAGTTTATACGATAACTGCAGTTGATATGTAGATCTAAGAATGTTACTGGATTATATGTTCTTGTCTCTATTTTATACGTTGTATGATGCTATGTTTGAGGATGCTGCTATTACTGTAGGCCAGGGATCGGCAACCTATTGAATTGGAAGAGCCAAAAGCAGCAATTTATGAAATTTCTCAGTTTTTAAAGAGCCACTAAAATGTTTGATTTAATATTATAGTATATTCTTATATATATTTGATTTTTTATTTAAAATAAACGGCTTTAAGAACGGAGTAATTGTTGTTCATATAAAAACGCAAATATAGATAGTTACATTTATGGCAGCATTGACTTAGCGAGTCTTTTGAAAGTTTGACTAAATCTGGTTTATAGCTTGTTGTTTTGAGTTTCAAGAATGACTCTAGATTTATATTTGTTAGTTGACTTCTAAATTTACTTTTATTTATATTCATGCAAGAGAAGACTTGCTCACAAGTATATGTCGACCAAAAGACTGTCAGCACTCCATAAGCCAATTTCTTCATCTCTCTGTAGCATACTGGAAGACTGTTCCATGCTTCGAATATAAGGGCCTCAAATCGCAGATGGTGGCTGTTTGGGTGAGACAGAAATGAAATGCAATTGACTGAAAGATTACATGGTGCCGGTGTCTCATCTCTAGGAACAAAGCAATAGTTGAAATTTATCTCACCAGGGTCATATTAAGCGTGCCTATTTGTAATTAACGATTATTTTAATACAAGATGTTAAAAGATTATGTGCTTAAAAATACATATTTTTTAAGGGTTTTCATAATAATCAATTTTTCGTATTGGGCTGGATAGCCGCAATTTTACATGAAAAGAGCCGCAGGTTACCGACCCCGGTTATAGGCAATGAAATACCAGCATCCATTCTATAAACTATTGTAATTACGAATATGATCTGAAAATGAGTTCGCATTTTCCCCCCTTCTATTTTCTCGTATGTGTAGCAAAGAAAAAATATGGTAATCGTTAAAAAATTTGAACTCGAGATTTTGACGAATATCCACGTTTTAGACCAACCACCCTAAGTAAAAAAAAAAAAAGTAAATGTCTGTGACAAAGATAACTAAAAAAATTGAGCTAGAAAGCTGAAATTCGGTATACGGTCTTTACGCCCAATGTTTATCAAATTTTGAGTAAAATCTGTTCAGAGGAAGTTTGTCTGCCCGGATGATCGAATATGAGTCGACTTAAGTACAAAACGAAAGAGCCAGATAACTAAGATTCAGAATACCGATTTAACAACGATAGTGCCAAATATTGAGCTACATGCTACAAAAAGATGATTGTATGTCCATTTGCAATTTCAGAAATATGTAAATGTGATAATTCAAAAACGTAATCGCTTAGATATATCAAATTTGGTATAGGAGATTTTTATATTTTGACTGCAATTGCAGCTTTGTGTAAAATGTTTGTTTCAATCGATTGAGAAAAACGAGCTTAAACACAAATTGGATTTTTTTTGTTACTATTAACAGCATCCCAGGGATTAAACCCCCCCCCCCCAATCCTCAAGGATAACACGATTGATTTCAAATAATGCTATATTCCCGCCAAAATTTAACATTTCATAACTATAACACTCTAATGTCATGCAAGGTCTTTTCTAGCATGACATGTTTATTACAGAATATCCGAAAAAGCTTTGGTGATACCACACACCCTAGTTTAAAAATGTGTTTTTTAAATGCATTCTTTCGTTATCGCTGATGTAATAGGATTGCTTTCAGTTCATCGTTCGTTAAAATTTCACGCAAGAGAAATGAAGTTTGAAGCTATCAACTAGTATCAGCTCTTTCATAACTATAAATCAAGTTGTCTGACTCTAATATAAGGATTATAGTTTATATTAACCCAATAGAAAAATAATTTTAACAAGAGTTGATGACCAGCTTTATTCTTGTTTCTTACAATGGCGATTGCAATACTTTCTCATCGACTTCTCATTGCAGAAGGATAAAATTTGGTATTTGGTCTTTATACAATACTGTAATATTATTAAAATTAAATTTAACTAATTATAACAATCGTTAAATAGGTGCTCTATGTAGCCATCTAAATGCTTATGAGCGATCAAAGAACAGTGATTTGCATGATTGAAAATTAGCTTTCAGTTTTAACATCAAAATTACAGATCTACAACAAAAATTTTGACACAAATCTGCCAATAGACTGATTTTCAATCTTAGTTTGTCTGATAGTTAGTCTGATAGTCATTTCGCACTTAGTTTTTCATGTGAATGGGCGAATTCAGATTCACTACAAGCTGAAGAAAGGATTTTCTGTTTTAAAATTAAAGATACCAGCGGGTGACCGAGCTCCGCTCGGAGAAAACAGGTATCGAAGCTAACTCGAAGATTTAAATTTTCAATTGTGATTTATCAAAACAATACATGCCATAAGAAAATTTGTGAAACCATTGGTGAAAAGATAACCGGTTAAAGTGCACCATTGTAAACTATTCTAAACAAAGTTAGAGTTTGGAAAGGGAACTATTCTATACAAAGGTAAAGTTTGAAAAGTCATAGGAAATAAAATGTAATTGATAACAAAAAATTATACAATTACCGCTTGAAACCTATTAGGCAATAGACAAAGAAAATTTAAATGCTGCCATCTATAGCCATTATGGCGAACTAATAAAGTTTGATAATATCCTATCTGTAACTCCGAACTGCTCAACCGTAGCGCTTCAAAACCGGCGCCAATCGATTCCTCGTGGAACCCCAGACCCCCAAGTTTACCGGAGTTTATTAATTCTGGGGCGATTTTCGACTTGGCAACCATTCCTCGTATTATAGTATAAGATTTATGAAATTTTGGTTAAATGCGGTCTAAGGTGAGTGGTAGATAGGATTCAATGACGATAATTTTTTAATCTCTCCTATACGTAGTAGAGAGAAAGCAAAGTAAGCGTCAAAAAATTTGAATTCTAGATTTGATGGAACTCCACGCTTTAGATTTCTCTGAGTTCGAAATTTTTTTTTTGGAAAATGTCCGACAATGAAACAATTGCCTATCTGAGACAAATATAACTCAAAATCTCTTTGGTTTAGGATAATGGAATTTGATATAAGATCTTTACACCAAATTTGCAGCTTTCGATCAAATTTAGAACGAAATTCGACCAGAGCGTGTCTGTCTGTTTGGCTGTTTGAATATAAGTTAACATGATAATTACGAAACGAAGAAAGCTAGATAGATAAAATTTGATACAGAGATTTAGCATCTATAGTAAAGGCACTTGACCAATTTTGAGTCGAATCCAAAGATGAATTGATGGCTTATCAGTCTATACTTTACTTTCAGAAACATGTAAACGTGATAATTGAAAAACACGATGACTTAAATATATCAAATTTGGTGTGCGATTTTATAACTACATGCGTAATTTTATGTCAAATTTTTATTTCAGTTGGTTGAGAAAATGTGTGCCATGGATGGATTCCCGAAAAATTCCCCAATTTTGACACGATAGATTCAGTAAAAATGCTATAAGTTCAAGCCAAATGAATAATCCATAATTATTGTACGCCAATTCCATATAAGACAGGACTAGCTTATTAGAAAGTACACGAGAAAGTTTCAGGGAGATTACTCCCACTGGTTTGATAACAAAACAGAAGATAAAATTTTCATTTCTCCATTGTTGGTGAATAGAGGATCGCTCCTTATGGGATGTTGTGTAGATACACAAGTGTTTTACTTCGCTATATGGGAGGACGTGATCATACGTAGGTGATGCTGCCTACATGCACTTTTCTTGAGATTCGTCTCTTACGAGCGCTGCTATCAGTAGGTGGGGTTACATGCTGATGTAAGAAATGATGTTGTTCGAAAATGCTCATAAAAAAATCACCGAAAGTATTCTAGAAAGTTCTGAGAAGAATACTCATGCTGGTTTTTAAAGTAAATAGTTTTTAGAAATTTGTATTTAACTATACGTTGAAAGGGAAAATGGGGAGAAATGATTTCGATTACAGTTTAATAAATAAAGTATTTTTTTACGATTAATTATTATAAACATTTAAATTTAAAAAATTATCGTTTAAAAACACAAATATATTTAATTGGCATCACTTAAAGATATCTCGTTGAAGAGATAGCCATGTTGTTGAATATTAATATAATAATAATTATAGATAAGCTTACTATGCTCAAATTGTGATAATCATTAGAGAACAAAAATCATTCAAATTTCTTTATATAGCATACTTACTGTTAGTCCTAGAACTACCCAATTTGTCATGTAGTTAATTCTTAGAAAATGGTACTTCCAAGATAGGATATTTCAAAATAATTACTTAATAATTGATGAAACATTATTTATAATATTTTTTTCCTCAATAACTTAGTGTAATAGTGTAACTTATCACACCAAAAAAATTTTACGGCCATAAAACTCAAAAATAAATTTTAAGATTTTCTTTCTTTATCATTTTTTTGTATCCAATTTTAAAAAAATGCACAAATACATTATATAATAATACTTATCACTTTTTATTACATGCTTGATTTCCTTTAAATTTTTCACTCCAATTCAAAAAGAGTTAAATTGTTAACTCTTAGCATTAGGTTAATTAGTTAAACTAAAGCATTTTAACATAGTGTCGAAAAATATTAGCTCTCCTTCACACCCCTTCCAAATTGGACCTTGGTCAAGGTCATAGCTATCAAGACTGCTCAAATTTTTATTCCTACTCATGAGAATTTTATGTTTAACAAAGAAAATAGAAAATTATTAAGCTTATGTATAGTAAATTATATAGTGTTACTTAATGCTTATATATAGTAAAGTAAATTGACATTTACATATTAAGTCATGGTATGGTTAACAATAGTTGCAAAATAACAATCTTTGGTATTTTGTTTCTTTTGATTTTAATCATTGACATTTAGTTACTACACAAGTACTATAAAATCGAATATACATTTTGGACAATTTTTCTGACTGTTTGAAACCGAAATTGGAAGATAACTATAACTTATCAAACAAGAGTGCAACTTAATTTCACTAAATTTAAGTCATTGCACATGCATGCAAAAATACTGAGAGCAAACGGATTTAGTTCAAAATTTGATATCTGTATTTTAAATACTTAATGGGTGTACTAAATTTCATCTGTCTGGCTTTTTTATAATTTGCAACGATTATATTTGGTTCCATACATGCAGAAAGATAATTATACTTTTGAATGTGAATTCCCTTCAAAATTTGATAGAAATTTATAAGTTTGACGTAAATTCCGTTTACCAAATTTGATCTGTCTAACTGAAAGTGTTTTTGTGTTTTTCAAGTTCACAGATGGGCAAATATAATTCTAAAAAAAATAATTTTTATTCAGAGAAGTTTGAGACGTGTATATTCACCAAAATATCATGTTCGATTGTTTTTAATACTTCGTATGCAAGAAAGTAAATAAATAAAAATCAAGATAATTTTTATACTTGAAAGAAGAGAAAAATTTCCCCCACCAAAAACATTTCAGTGACGATTTAAATTCCTTTTAGTTTCTTCCTGTTTTCACGACAGGACATTACAAAAAGGGTTTTGGAAGCCGCTAACATGTAGAAATTAATTTCACCTCGTTGGAAGTTTCCGCATAATTCAAACAAGGCCAAATTACTTATAACCGGAGAAACTAGTCGATTTTGTTAAAAATAAACTTAGTGCATCAGAGTAGCGGTTTTTGTTATAGTTTGCTTTATTTTTTGTTAATATGCAGTCCATTTTAATGTTACTGTAATTATTTATGAATTAACAATATTTTTAACGTTATATTGCAACAGTTATAATATTATTTAATGCTCAAAAAGTTTTCTTTATTAGCAAATTAAATTAATATATGCTCATATAAAAATATATTTTAAAATATTAAATCAACTAACTAATATATGCTAAAAAGATATTGAAATTTTTTACAGGAGATTCGAACTTATAAGCCAAAGCATTCCAACGCGTTGAATTTACTGATTGTTTTTTATATACAATTATTTTTTAATGTGCTTATTATTACACAGCAATGATAATGTGCACAAAAGAAAACGGATTTAATAATGTAACAACACATTCAAAAATCACTGATAACGCAACGTATTAAAAATATTGTAAAATATACCTAAAATTAATAAAGAATAGAAAACACTAATCAAAAAAATTTATAACTGGGAAAAGATTATTTTTTGAATATTTGAAAGCTGTAAAAATAGTTTTTGTACTTTTGGCAGGTAACAGGCTCCAAAGATATAAAAAAAATATTCTAGAATTAAAGTTAGTAAGAAAACCTAAATGCTCTCACATAGAGAGTAGAATACGGCTAAAAAAGTATTCCTGTCACTATGTAGGTAGAATATTTTCAAATGTACCAAAGTTAGTAGTTTTAAATCCAAATTTATGTCTTATAGTGTGTTTTGAATTAGTTTGCATATCGCATGACGCATGTCACAATTTACAAATCGGATGCCAGTCTATAAATGCTCTCATTTTAAAATAATAGTATCTTTTTTTAAATATTGCATTTTTCCCGTGACACATTCGAATACAATGCAAAATTCTTTTTTTTTTTCATTTGGAGTTTTAATCAAAGATGCCTAAATTAAAGCATAAAAATTATCGGGAAATAAAATTGTCGGTGTAAAAGAGCATTATTAGCGAATTTTGCAAACCATAATGGAATGCTTGTGATAATTTACAATGTCACTAAGCCTTTTTCGTTATGGCAAAATTGTTTTCAAAATTTTGTGCCCTTTGGACTTTCAAATACGTTTCCAATGCCAGGTGAATAAAAATGTGATATTTTTAACATTTTAAAATTGAATAGTATCAAAATAAGAAATTTTTCGGAATTTGCAGTTATTAGAGTGGTAGAAATGTTTCTAAATGTTCTAACAGTAGAAGAGCACGCTTGGGAAAATTAAGTTCGAATTAAGATTTGGTATATGGGTAGTACGCCTTTAAGATGTTTGTTTCTTAAAATGTTAAAGCATCATAAACAGGCAATTTCAAAAAAAAAAAAAGAGTCTCAGAAAAGGTTTATTGTTTTTAAACTACTACCTATATTTTGATGTTATTTTTTATGTTATTCTCATCGTTGGTGAACCAGGTAGTGCACTCGGTAAGCACATTCTTAGCACCTACAAAGTGGAAGTTGAGCCTAGATAAGTTTTTTAGAAGAGATTTCAAATTACATTAACAAGTTATGCATATTTTAAATTAATAAATTACAATTATAATTTATGAAAATAAAGGTTCGTTCATATTTTATTTAAGTTGTAATTAGAGTTAAAAATTTTATTCAATAGTGCTTCAATATTTTATTGAATTAACACCATTATGCATAGCAAAATTATACAAGTATCATGTTAAATTTTATCTAAAACTTCGTTCTATAACCCTTGGTCTCCCCTTCTAAGTCATATTTAGAATTTTTGTCATCTTTGTTATACATATATTTTATTTTTAATCGTTGTTTAAATATTTTCCGTCTTATGATATTCATTGAAGCTTAAATTCCTTATTGGGTAATTTTCGGAACTCTCGTTTTTATAGTTTTGCTTGGATACTTGGATTTGTGATTTAAAAAAAAAACATTTTACTCATGCTTTCTGCATAAAAGCATTTGAGAATTTTTTTTATATATTTTTATTATTGTCAATTGACCAAACTTTATTATATTTTGAAATTTATTTTTTCAAATATTATCTATATTTTGATGTCATTTTTTTTTCAAATTTCCTTCTAGATAACGCTTTTCATTAGGAATGAAAATTTAATCAAAAGTCACAGATTAATTGATAATTAAGTTAAGAAAATAAATTTTTATAAAGGGTATACAGATGTGCAAAAATTTTCATCTAATACATTATATGCGAATGAGAAGTCGATTATAAAAAACATCTTTATAAATATGAATGTAAAGAAATACGTAAGCATAAAACTAATAATCGATACACAAAAATTTACAAAAAAACATTTTATTAAAAAAAATGTTTAATACAAAAATACACTAGCACTCACGTAAAAGAAAAGTGACATATCAATATGTTCGCTTATAATTGAGTGCTGAACTTTCGAAAAATGTTTTCTCTCAGGAACTTCATCACATTTTATAAATAAATACACAATCACAATGACACATAAAAGAGATTAAAACATGAGAAGAAGAACCACGAAATTCACAGTTCAGTTAAAAAGTGTAGACTTCAACAATATTTCCCTAGCAGAACTGAGGCATTTGTTTGCATAAAAAGATAAGGCCTCTGCATTTCCCTTGAAAATTCCACTACCGGCAGATAAAGACAGTTTCAATAGCACAAGTAATATTTCTTCAGTATGAGAGAAAAAAATTGTTTTCTTTTCAAGAAATAACCGTAACTGTTACTTATGTTCCATAGGTGCATGTTTGCATTTCGGATGTGCGACTACAAAAAAGTAACATGAACACATGTGAGAATCATAATTTCTGCATTCCATAAAAACTGCTACATAGAAAGGCACAAAGATGTTAGAACTAACAAGTGACGATGTTGAGCAATTATTTGGGCAATAAAACCACCAGTCTGATTACCGAATTTTATATTCCTATAGTTAAATTTAGGAAATTCACCGGATTACATTATCAGAGACAGTATAACGAAGTTTAGCGCTGTTACATGAAAATTAATTCAGCATTGAACTTTTATTTTTTATCTAACACAAAATTATTATATTAATAAAAAGGCAGTAATTTAAAAATCTCTCTTATTTCTAACCTTGACGAAATTAGTATTTAATGACTTTTTTATTAGATTTTACAGCGCGCTTTTAATTTCATAATTATGTGTTATAGATAAAAGATAGTTAAGTTGTGCTTGGGCCATGCTGACAATTTTCTTTTAGGGGATAATTGAAAAATTACAATGAATAATGCGAATGACTTAAAAGAAAAATACAGAAAAAATTAATTAATTCAAGCTAAGAGAATCTAATGCCACATTTAAAAATAATTTTCTTTCGTTTTGTCTCGAAACTTTCTCGAAAATTTTGTTTTCATCCATACAAATATGAAACCTTAGAGAATAACCATAGATGTGTCGAATTTTATGAACTTGGAGGAAGGCAATGTAATCTGATCATTTTTGTAGACTTTAAAATGTAAATATGAAAATAAAATACGGTTTTTAAATATGATCATAGAAAAACGCAAAATTCTACTGCAGCAATTCATTTTTTCCTTTTTCGTTTTTAAAATAAAAAATTTCGTCTATCCGCAAAGATCTTAAGGAGAAGAACAAATGATTGCAATCATGAATAAAATGAAAAGTAGTAAAAACGATTTTGATGCAAATTGCTTTGAAAATCGATTAATAGAAAAATCTACTTGCAACTGAGCCTAACAGTGGATAAATACGTATGCTCCCTGCTAAATATACACGATAAAAAAGGTAGATAAAGCACTCTCCTGAATCGTTATCATCACAGATTAAACACATAAAAATTGTCTTTGAAATGGTGTTTGTTAATCAGAATAATCATAAAAATGCCAGGTGATTAGCTTTAGAAGCAATCACCTTTTCAAGATTTGCACATGGAATTGTGGCCGTTTACTGAAAATTAGTATGATTCCTGCCTTTACGGGTATGCAGATTGGTAATCACTGTATAAAGGATTCCTAGTTCCTTCTCCCATTTCAGTTGCAAAAGGAGTTTCCAAGGTCTTGGCGTTCTTTTTACCTCTTGCAGTAGTTCCGCTAGTGGAAGTGTTGTCAAGGTCTTTGAACATGGTGAAAACGGTGGACAGTGAATCAGCGTAGGACAAGGGTTTGTGCGGGAATCCTCCATATTTGTGGATGGCGAATAACTGAGGGCCGAAAATACCTAGCAATATAGTGAGTGCTGTAGCCATCAGTGCTGATGGAGCGGCGATATTCCTGCTATTGGAGTCTGGTAAAAGCCAGCATGCGACATCCCACGACAAGAAGATCACAAGGCAAGACAGGGTGGTAGCAATGAGGCTTCTGCTTTCGGGTTGATTGTAAGGAATCCTGCAAAAATGCAATGAAAAATAATGAATGAATGAATTAAATGTGCAGAACTGAAAAAACTTTTAAAATACTTATTAACAAGCAAAGTAAAATGACTAGGAATTGTATAAAACCCATACCAATAATTTATTTCAAATATGTTCGTTGCTCATAAGGGGCATAGACATAATAAGTGACGTTCTATATATGACTTAATTTTCCCGAAATCTAACTGTTCTTAGAGGTATAATAAATTCAGACAGTTCTCTGTACAGAATGTGACTTTTTCGTTTCTTAGTCATTCCTCTTCAAAAGATAGCACACGCGCTTACATGCTGTGTACGTGTCTACGATCAACTGTAGCTCTCTTGCCCCCCCCCTTCGCTACGCCATTGATGTTCACTCATTAAAATAGAAAATAATATATCAAGTCCTTAAAAATAGAATTCGAGTGTAAATAAAGCATGTGGAATTTTGTTATACTATATAAATGAAAATTTTAAAAACAGATGTGCTATCCTAAAAGCCTTTTTCAATTTAAAATCAAAGTATCCTAAATTATTTACTTATAAATAAGAATAAAACATTTTAAATTTGCATTTCTTAATAAAATTTGTAATTGAAACTTTACTTATTTGTAATATATGTAATAAACACTGAGTAATGAAGCATAATAATAGGTATTAGATTTTCAACTGATGAACATTAAGGCGACACGCAAGAATTTTAGAAACCGCTTTATCTTCATTAATTAACCATACATTATATTCAGTTTCAGTGCATAGTATATCTAAAATCCAGTTTTACAAAGATATAATGAGTTGAAAAGAATAAAAAAAATTATATGCCGCAGAAAACGAAATATAGGTATAAAACGTGTTATATTTCCATGGCATTTATTTTCATAACCAGCTAGCGTTGGTAAAACCTGTGACTTCAAAAACTTCTAAATGATTCACTCATTCATGTTATGCTATTTTTAAGTAAAAACCATCAATTTTATAAAAATTAAAAAATCTTTTATTTTCTTAATAATTATATTAAGTAAAAGTCTATACGCATCCCAATAAATATAACATAAAAAGCCGACTTCTGTAAGATTAAAATTGATAGATTTTCAGTATCAAATTTGACCTAATTTAGTTAATGTGTATCTGCATGCAGCATGTATCGCTGCGGTACTACTCTAATCTTTTAAGCCTTAATTATAATCTTGCTGGTCATTTGTATTCTGCTGTAGTTTACCGATTCTTTACGGGCTATTTTATTTTACCTTCATTCTGTCGATTCCACTCAACCCTTTATTTATCGATGGCGCTTAAAAGTACCTTGGAAATCAGGCTAAAATTTTTTTAATATGCCTATTTTTCCAGACAAAATTTAAAAGATCACGAAAAGTATAGCCCAGACAACGAACAGTATATATCAGCTAAAAGCAAATATTTTAAAAATATTTAATTGAATTAATTAAACTATTTTAATAAATGAAACAGTTTTTTCTTCTTATCTGGATCCATTTTGCACCAGAATTCGACTAATGGTGCAAAAATTTGTGAAATTTGTGGTAAAATAATTTGTATTTTTGTGAAATTTGTGGTAAAATAATTTGGTAAATAAAAGGCTAATCTCTAGTATTCAATCGACATAAATCAATCTAGTATCGAAATTCTCATTAAGTGAGTCAGCTCAACTTTAAGATGAAATATCTCTGCCAATTTTTATCTCACAAAAATTATACTTTTTGCATTATATTCGTTAGAATATGAGTATACTTTGACTAAACTGTACTACAGCAACATGGAAGCGTATGAAATAGTAAATTTCATAATTTTTTAGATAATTGGTTTTTTTTATTTATTATTTTTTGCCTTCAAAAATATTATAACAGGAATGCTTAATACGTTTAGAGATTTTGAAACGAAGAAAGTATATGCAGATAATAAAGACTGGATAAAGATGCCACATTATACCGTGTATATATTAACGCATCTTGTGCATATACTTTTACATATCAGCATAATAACGGTTAAATCAGAAAACGAGCACCACTTAATACTCATTAAAAAATTTTGTAGAAACATTGTGCCGACAAAAGTAATTTTTAAGAATAATTAACAATGCATGTATCACAGTTTGAGAAACTCAGAATTATTTAACTTGTATTTTTTTTCAGTCGCAACAAATCGTGTTGATTATCTGAAGCTAAATAAGCTTAAAGAAAAGAATATTAAATATAAATTTTTAAAAAATTAAATCTGCTGCCGCAAATTTCAAATTATCATTTCAGATTTTGTTTGATAATAGGAATGTTGAGAGTATAAATTGGATGTTTAAATCATCGCTACTTCAAAGAAATGCATTGATAAATTGAAGATCATTTTGAAAAAAAAAAGATTGAACTTCACACCATGGTAATTCTGAAAAAATATTTTTAAATAAAACTGTTAAACGGTGAGAAACTAATCTGAAATGTTCGAGATTTGGAATAATTTCTCATATTTACGGTCAAGATCAAAAAAAATTCCTGAAATTTACGAGTTCCACCAGATCATACATTTTATTTTTCTGCGTACGTTTTTTTTTTAAGATTTCAAGAATATCTAACCAAAACAGTGTCATTTTCTCGCACAATAAAAAATACTAACCTGCGCGTTGATACAGCCAGTGCTGTTGCCATCAGAAGAAGGAAAGAAATGTAAATCTGAGATTGCAAAATTTCTGTCTTTCCTGTCATGCATTCGAAAACCTCTGTGGCAAGAGCCGGCGGATGAACCAACCACCACTGAGTTTCCAAAGCAACTTGCACTCCAACGATGAACAGAAGGGTCAGCATTTGATTGCAACGATTTACGCTTCCACCGAGACCCAAGCTGTTCTGCGCTCTCAAATACATGCCTAGAAAAAAAATTCAATTGTTAGAAGGCTTTATTACATGCAACTTTCTGCACGATGAATTGAAAGCAAGCTCAATACAGTAAAAAACGTGCTTGAAAATGTCATTTAAAGAAATCATAAATTTTTCAGACAATAATTATTTCATTCAAATTTTGAGACGGAAAGAATGTTACTCGTATTTGCTAAGAAAACTATTTGTCATCGATGTAAATTTGAAGATGTTCTAACTCTGAAAATACAGTGCCGGACTTCGAGGCACTGAGATGAAGTTTTGGAGCTTAAATGATTTTGAGATGGGGCAGGGATGTATCGTTTATTAGATATCGACGCATACGTAATCTGATAGTCATGTCATTATTTAAAACCGGTTTTTAACGTGAAAGAAATTCTGACTTCGAGAAAAAAAATTTATAACTTGATTGATTTTGAGCCAGAAACCATCGCTTTTCTAAATTTGATGATTGAGAAATATGTCAATTGAAAACATGATGTTTTTTTTCTGCCGGAATAACCATGTGATTTAAAAAAAAATAATGTTCTCTCATAATAAATAGAAATTTCCGATTGCAGATTTCATTTTTTTAAACAATGTTTTTCATTTTAGTTAGATTAAATCTATGTTAGAGTTACTTTTCATAATCAGGTATCAGAGACGCCGGCGTCCTGGCACAGAGGTAGCGTGTCTTCCCCGTGATCTGGGCGTCCCGGGTTCGAGTCCTGGTTCTGGCATGGTTGTTCTATGTTCTATCTGTGAGAAGTATGAATGTGCCCCCCTGTAAAAAGGGGTTGTGCAAACGAATGTGTGTGTCACCTTCATTCCTTCTTCAGACTTCTGCCCTCTGGGATGCCCAGGGGTCTTTACCCTTAGAAACTACTGCACACCCTTTCCGTGGAAACACGGCCACGACATCATCATCAGGTATCAGGGACAACGCCTGCACTAGCAGCTTTCTCATTAAATTTCTCGATGACCTCATTGCAAGAAAATCCGATCGCGCTGCATTTAGAGTGTAACAAAACAGTACACAGAGGGCGCATCTACTGAATCGGGGTCGAATCTTCGATCTATTGTCCCAGAGACAAAGACTCGATTTTAAGACTCGTTCATTTCAGTTCCTAGACTTGACACATTTTATTATTTCGAACCATGCTTTTTGATGAATGTTCGAACTTTCATAGTGTTAAATTTCATTTTTACTATTTTACAAAGGAAAATCATTAATTTATTGACTTTTTGAAGCTATTTCATTTTTTTAATAATTCAAATAATATTTTATGAATAATATTTATATTTAAACGAAATTTATTTAGTACCTTTTTTTAGTCAATCCATTGCAACAAGGAAAACAAATAAATCATGAAAACGTTTTTTAAATCTAAAATTTTAATAACCTTTAACATAGAATTTTAAATTAATAGAATTAGGCAATAATTAAAAATTTATCTACTCTGAAGGTTCTATTTGAATATAAGATTTTAATGCCTTACGATTGACTTATATTTGCTTCATTATAATATTAGAGAAATCATTATATGTTTTTAAATTAAATAAAATACTTCACTGCTGATATAATACATCTTATTTAGACTCGAGAATGCTAAATTATCATATCTGAACATGTTATTTGTGCCATGCATATATCATATTTCCTTAACAGAATTTTCATAAAACTTAAAAGAAAATAGACATCAAATACAATTAAATAAAGCAAAACTGAACAAAAATACTGCAGCAGATGGTAAACTTTTTATTACATTGTTTTTTGTTTTTTTTCTTCAAGAAATTGCATTTTTCTGATAATTTAATATATAAGTTTTGTGTGCTTAGCTCTATAAAAACATTTGAGATGAATGTTTTATTTGTTTAGTGGAGTCATTACTCATAATTTCTTCCCAATTTTTCATAAATTTGAGAGAAAATACCTTTCGCATAAGAGGTCACTAAATTAGAGCCGAAGTCTAGACATGAAATGCAGTTAAAAGAACAAAAATGAACAAATTTGCCGCAGCGTATGGCAGATTTTGCTTTGGCAAATACGACCTCAACTGGGAAACCCAAGGAAACGAGAGCTGCCAGCTGGAAAATTGCCACTGACCAATTGGACAGTCTCCAACTTAATAATACGAAACTAGAAAATGATGAAATATCGTTTTCAGAAAAAAGGACATTCATTCTTTATGACATGATATGTTTCTTAATTTTAAATTATTATTCAATGCTTAGGTACTATTTAAAGCCCTAATTCTGCAAGTTGAATTTGTTATTTTGTATATTTTAGAGAAAATTAAACAATGCTTATTGGATAATAATTTCTGATGGTCCTTCCGTGAAAAAAAGAGGCCACGAAAAAAATTATGAAGTCATGGAAACTTAAATATTGCCTTCTTTTAGATCTTTCAATGCTCATGAGTTAAAAATAAAATACATTCTCACCTAAAGCATTTAATTAAATGTCAATTGTCTTTTGTTTCTAGAAGATTTATTACTTTTTTAAACATAAAATGCAGAAAAATAATACGATCACAAAATTTTTTTATCTTAAGATTCTGCTCACATTTTAGGTTTTTAAAAATTAAAAAAAAAAGAACAACTTTTGATTTATGTCTGTATCTCGGTTGGTCTACTTGCTATCATGATCAATAAAAAAACACCTAACAAACTAGATACATGAAATTTGGAATGTGACACCAACATCCAAATTTTAGAACTATATTTCTCTTTCTATAAAATCTTAAATTTCAGAGTATCTTTATTGGTTCATACTTTCGTGTGTATAAGAACCCGATAATTCAAAAATGTAACAAATTAGATGCATGTAAATCAGCATACGGTTTTATTTACAGAACTGTAATTGTGCACCATATTTTGGATTTCATTGTTCAAATGGACATAACACTACTCCAAACTAGACGTCTAATTATACTCTTTATTCAAACACAAAATGTTGCCTATTTTGAAAACACAGGAGAAGAGAAAAACACTATCGTTAATTTAAAATTGGAATATTTTTCATTTATAAAATGTTGATATAACATTTTCTTCAAAGTATTTTTCATTTTTAGAATCAAAGTAATACTTTTTTACTAAAATTGAGGTCACATTTTTTATTTTTGGGTTCATTTCAAGATTATGAAAAATTTGAGATTCTTAACCCTTAACTGACGACATGCAGTTTGTAAGATTGCTAGCGATGGGCTTTCGGTCACCTCTATTCTATTTTTAGCTTACTTGAATGAACTGACCCTGTAGCTCCCTGATTTGTGACCTTAAATACATTCGAATTTTTTCAACCGGTTTCAGCAAATGCTTTTTAAAGTAATTCAGTTATTTCTTTGAGTGCTCTCTCTAAGATCGCACCTCCCTGTTAGTGTCACAGTGATAAACAAGGATTTGCAGTTGGTGCTAAAACTCAGGCCTCAAAATATCATCCAATTAACTGATCTTTTTATGAAGCAGTGATCTAGACACTTTTAAATGAGACAGACAGTGATTTTGTAATTGTACAGAAGAGTTTTTTCGAGGAAAGTTTAGCATTCAATTGATTCTGACATGTACACGTTCAAACATAATTAATTTTTCTAGTGATAATGTATTTTGAAACATTTATAAAATATATTAATGTACCAAGAGAAATATCTAAGGAATTTATAGGTTGATTTTTATACTAGTTCTTAACATGTATGTTGAATATGCCCCAAAAAACCGTGCTATGAAAGTCACACCAACCGATTTAAAAATAAAGGGGGCCAACTTTACCCATTGTCAATTTTTTTTATTATTCATGTAATTGTCTATAACAATATAATGTAAATTATATTGTTTTTTATATACTTTTATATACTGGAAAAATAAAAATGATTTAAAAAGTTTAAAGTAATATGCCTTTTTCAAGAATATGCAATTATACATGTAATTTGAGAAGAAAATATATGTTCTAATGCATTTACTTTTTTCAATGATAATATATTTTGAAAAATTTACTAAACATATTTATACATCAAGAAAAATATCTGCAAAACATGTTGGCAGTTTTTCATACTAATATATTACTTTACATTAGAAAACATAAATTAGAATATTTAATTTGAGTGTAAATGAAATGCGGTATCGTAGACCGCAGCTTCTGATTTAAGGGTTAATCAAACTTTGAATTTCATAATTCCAAATTTTCAAAATTTCATTTTTTTTTCAATTATATCAATTTATTGGCCTGGAAAATTTTCTTTTTATTTTTGACAATTATTTTGACTCTGATATTTTTTGTCTACTTTTCAATAACTGGTTGCATTGTTGCCCAAAAACTCAGACGTCTCTGTTTCATCAAATATTTAATGGCATGATTCTTTTCCATTGCTGAAAGCTAAAGAAACAGAATTCTGTTTATATTAGTATTTGCGTAGAGTAGTTTTCCGTTATATGGGCGCTAGATGTTTCCAATATGAGCCAACCGCGAGTCAAGTCGCCGTGCGAAGCGAATGGCAAAACAAATATCGCCAATTTGAACAAAATGTGAACAGAGCCGACAAGTGATTAACGTAAATTTTGAGGTTAAATGTGGCTCAATTTTGGGGCGACTTTTCGCTTTTTCCGACTAACGATTATTTGGATAATTTTTCGTTGAACCTGTATAACGGAAAGGTACCCTGCGTTATTTATAAGATGAATAAAAAGTAAAGGTACAATATCGAGAAATTTAGAAGATATATAAACCCAGGTATTCATATTTTTAATAGCGTTCTGATGTTATGGGACTGTCTACATTGGAAAAATCATGTATATAATAAATAAAACTATTAAAATAACAGAGGGTTGATTCAGTCAATTTGGTAGAACCATGAACAAGAAATTATATTAAACAATTTATTTGAAATTAAATATAACGAATATTTTCGGCGAAACAGCTGGCCATACGAAGCTATTTGTATTTTCATAAGTAAAGAATGCTCATTATAAAATGCATTAGAATAGAAAAAATAAATAAATTGATAACATTTATTAAACGTATTTTTTACGTCAGAGTTGGAACATCAGTGTCATAAAATGTGTATGCTCTGAAAATTACAATAATTTTTATTTGATTTCAATCAATTTTAAAAAACTAATATATATATCATAAATTTAAAAACTGCATTAAAATAATAACCATTAAAGTAAAGTTGCAAAAAATGGATTGAATAAAAACTTCACTGAAACTACTCTGAAAAATACTTTCAAATAGTTAATGGAAACCTAATATTTCCAAGACTTTTTTTTTTTGTAGTCAACATTATGCAAAAGAGGATATCAAAAGTATGAAAACAAATATATTTAAAAATTATTGTCCAATAATCGAGTATGAATTTGTTTATATTAATCATCCTACTACAGTAACAACTGCAGATGATACCCAGCCTTTCGCGTGTTTGTCTGTAACCGCAGATGGCAAAGGTTTCGCAGCTGTTTAGTGAAGCTTTCGCCTCTTTGCGGTTTGATCAGCACGTAACACGATGAGTGAGAGAGATTTTCTCCTTCTCCTTTATTTTTAAACTTGAACGACCGCCGCTGTATTATCAATGGCGGATTTCCGATTAGACAGCTAGCTGTCTAGAGCTATTGAACTGAATGGGAAACAGATTAGTTGACAAATATTATTGACATATTAGTAAAATAAATAAATATGTAAGAAAAAAATATATGAATTATATAATGGAGGGATAATATTAATTCTTTTTCCATTGTAATACGCCGGACTACATTTTGAAATATAACTTTTTAGAAGCAGACTTTTGTAGCCGATTAATCAAATAAATAAAGAATCAAATTCAATGAATTATATAATGGCAAATACAATTAATATTTTCTCAAATATAATTGCCCAGACTACATTTTGAAATATTACCTTTTAAAAGCAGACTTCCATAGCAGAAAGCCAGACTAACATTAGGCATCAGCCTTTGTAGTCCACATAATAGCGCTGATGGCTTCCAAGTATACAAAGCGGCGGATAGGTACAGACAAAGCAGAGCTACGAGCTGTGTACCGGCAAGGCAGCAGTTGGTCTTTTTCAAGGATCCTTCGCATGCTTTGACCATGAGGAAGACTAGAATGTAGAGCGTAGCTAGAATGAGGAATCCGCACACTCCCAGCACAGAAAGAGCCCAGGGTCGGCCCAACCAAGCTGACACGTGTCTGCTGCTACTGGCCCGTACAACTTTTACGTCTTCTGATGCTGAAGACGCAGGTCTGGCTCTAGAGTCATCTACTCTTCGATCAGAACGAGAACTCGGCTCTGTAAAATGTTGAAAATTTTAATATACATGACGATTTTGATAAATTTTTAAGTATATTGGATAACATATTAATTTGTGAGCAACAATTTCGGTTTAAAACTTCTCACATTGGCAAAATAATGATAATAACAGCAATGACTTCCGTGCAGGGATAAAACTATCAAGAGTTTCGAAAGATTATTTGAAATTTAATTGCAATATAGATTTAGACATTTTGATTTTATTTGCCCACAAATAAGAAAAAGCAGCCTTTTTTTTACTTCATGAAATTAGTTAAGTCTCCAGTGAAAGTTAAATAAAAATTAGAGTGAATAACTTTGAATAAAAATTGTAGTAAAACGTATCTCATGTTTTAAATTTAATTCAATAATGGTAACTTTATAGAATCTAGAAGACCAAGCTTCGTTTGGCCGTTTTTTTAAAAAAAATTATTTAATATAAATATTTAAATTGTAAATTTATTTAATATATATTAGTATCTAAATATTAGTAATCACATGATTACATATGCAAATTTTTCAATATTACGTCTTCTGGCATTCATCAGCGTCATCTCTCTAAATTTTGAAGTACCAATAGGTTATCACCCTATGGCAACAATGTAAATAGCACACAAATTTGCGAGATGGCGCTAAATGATACTGTCAGCGTGAGAGCAGATAGAAAAATCTCTAAAAGTTAATTATGAAAAAATTTTGAGTTGTGTGTGTGTGTGAAAATTACGCTTTTTCAGTCAATACACCTATACAGAAAAACTGAAAAAACAAAACTTTATCCAAATATAAAATTTGATTCAAATCGTCTCAGAGATGCAAGAAATAAATCAATATATACATATATACAAGAATTGTTAATTTAAAAATATAATTTTAAATCCCTTTCATTTTATGAAGCTTTCAGTTGCCCTTATGTAACCTTAATTACATGAAATGTTAGAAAAAAGACAAAATAAAAGGTTTACTTTTACTTTTAATAATTTTTTAAGGGCTACATATAATAAAGAAGGTAATCTGTAGACGTAGCACGACAATTTTGCAAAATGAAAAATTGAATAATTCATATCTTTGCCATCGAAGAAATGAGAAATAAACAATAACAAATGGACATGTCAGATAATTTGTGCTTGTCTAGTCACACGAAAGCTATTAAAATATCTAAGCTGAGTGTCGAAATTCTTGCTATTACCTTGCACGCTATAATATTCTAATTGAAAATGGATGAATAGGAGAATGAAATCATTTCATAAAACGCACACATGCAATTCATTTCAGTGCTTGTTCTTTTCATAGTGTTACTAATGCCTAAAAATACATATACATATGCCAGTAAGGTTAATCTAGGTCAAAGGTTCCTAACTATGGTACCTGCATCTCTGGAGGTTAAATAGTAGATCAATGTGAGGAACTGAATAGGATGATCGATGTGAGAAGGTTAAATGTGAAAATAATTAGAAATTTTAAAAATACAAAACATTGAGAATTAAGTGGAAAAGATGTTGTAGAATGCTGCTTCCTAAGTTATTGGTACTAAAACAATAAAGCGTTTAATGCCTTTCACAAAGACGGAATTGGTGGGAAACAATGGGATAGTATTTTTCATGGAAATATTATTTGTATATTTCATACTTTTATTGATTGTATAAAAGCTTAATACATGACATATTATTTGCCGTTTTACAAAATTTCAGAATTCGAAGATTCCGAAGAATTCAAATATCTTCCATTTTATAAATTGATTATCATATGAGCATTAATTGTCATTATAAGACATTATCCAGTTGTATTAATGCCTTTTTGATGGTATTAAAATAACACATCGTACGATAAAACCAGCGAGAAGATTCCCTCAAAACTTTCTCTCATACTTTCTAATATACTTTCCATGCCAGAAAACGTCTTACATGATATTGACGTACAATATTTACCAAGCATTAATTGTTGGCGAGAATTTAGCATTTTACTGAATCTTTCGTATCATCCTTGTCACATAATGTGGCGATTGATCCGTAGAAAGTAGTTAATCATATTCGAAAATCGAGTTTAGGTTTCAGACGCGTTCTTCCCAACCGATTGAAAACAAAAGCTGCCTTAAAGCAACACTTAAAACCGCAAAATCGAGTACCAAATTTGATACATTTAAGTTACTGAGTTTTGGAGTTCTCTCGTTTGCAGTTACTGAAAGCACAAGCTGCCAAATTTACGTAAAACTGGTCTACCAATGTTTGGATTTCGCTCAAAATTTGGTAGGGGTCTATACTAAAGACGTTAAGCATGTGTACCGTATTTCATCTATCAAGTTGTCTTTAATTTGTGATAATCTTGTAAGCTTATATTACAGCTGTTAGACAGATGAACTTTCTCAGAACCGATTTTACACAAAATTTGATAGAAATCTGGCCATTTTTGGTAAAGATCATATTCAAAGTTTCAATCATCTGGCCCAGACAGTTTTTGAGTTATTTTTGTCATAGACTGACAGGCTAACGAACATTTTCCAAAAAATGTGAGTTTGAACTCAAGGAGATCTAAAACGTTGTTATTCATCAAAATCTCGATCTCAAATTTTTTTTCGATTACTATACAATCTCCATACTTCTTATATGAGAAAGTGAAAATGTGGATGGGGAATGAAAAATACATCCTTCAAATGTGTGATAAGTTAATTTGAGTCTTTTGATTTAAGTTCAAGTAAACTCTTAATAAAATTAATGAAAATTTTTATTGCTGGGAGTTGAGGGAATCAGCATGACAATGAATGGTATACTGAAATTTTAAAAAAACTAGGGTTACGTAGGGTTTAAGTCAAGCAGGAGTGGTTCCATAGACCTGCTCATATATCCCCAATAAATCCTATATCCCAACATGAAAATTGGGGGACTTTCGATAAATCTTGGATTCCACTAGCACTCAGATTTTTATTGTATTCAGAATCTGAGATCGAAATAGGTGAAGAAGAACGATATGACAAGCAGAAGTGTCTTCCTTTCCTTAGGACTTCGTGTATAGTGAAAAAATATGATAATTTTATGTTTCTTGCCTTTAGAAAGAATTGCGTTTCGGTAAGCGTGTGAATTTTTGATGCCTTCTTGTCTATTAATTGAACATTATATCATTTGCATGTACAAGAAAGTACAAATCAATATTACCTGCCCGGTAGGCTCCATTGGCTTCAGGGACTTGGTGACTCGTCAGGGAGATGGATCTGAGATTCGACGACGAAGAAGACGATGCATGGTGTTCGCTGCTGTATTTGGGCCCCACGTCAACCCTATTTCCCACCCCTTCTTCTTCTTTGCTCAAAACGGAACTATTTTCAGAAAGCAGCTGCAGATTTGAGTCGTCGTGAAGTGTCAACACCAAGTCTAGGTCTTTATTCAGATCGCTTGTGAGAACTGCAGGGACAGATCCATTTCGCTGAAAGAAAAAAAAATATATTCAGAAACAGAGTTTTTGATTTGTTATTTGAATAAAAGGTTTTGTTCTCAAAAATGCATGCTGTTTAAAAGATTTGTTTGGAAATTGCTAAAAGTACTTAAATCTTTATATTTAAATGCGTCATCAGAACTGAATGCGCCATAATTATATATTAGAATATTTGATAAAAGAAATACCGCATAAAAAACATTATTATTAATAACAAAATATTACGGCAGGGTGGTCTTTATAATTAAGTCATGATACTTTGAGTTGAAATTAAGTTACGTTAATTTTCGGTCTTGAGAGCTAAACTGGATATTTCTCAATTTCGGAATGTGTTTGGATGATGAAGGCGATGGCCGGACTGAAACCCGATTCTTCAAATTTCGGAACAAAACAAAACTTGAAACATGATTCCTTCAACGGATTAGGGTGTAAGCGATTCTTATACAAAATTAGGATTTAAGGAAACTCAATCTTGAAATAGATCGCCTCATTTCTAAATATAAAGATGGAATACAGAATCCTAGTTTCTAATCAACATATGCATCTTTTGTATTGACTTTCTTATCTTTTTACAAGCATTTGCATAAATTAATAATTACAGTTTAATTCTAATTTCATATCCATTTGTCTATTACTATTAGCGACAATCCAAATCAGTTAGAATTTAAACTTAATGCCTTTTTTTTTTCATACATTAGTTTCTTGTGGTGTTTAGTTGAAAAAAGATGTTCTCAAAATAACAAATAAAACATTAATCTATTTATTTCCTTTTTAAAATCAAAATATGACGAGCATATTGAAAAGATAAATTATATTTCGGGAATTTTTTTTTTTATTACACCAGTTCATATATTATCACAAGGCTAGACGTTTTGGCTACCAATCTTTTTGGGATATTGAGAATGGTATTTATGAATAATTTGATATTCAAGGTTCTCTGAATAAATAATTTTTAAATTCAACTGACGGTATAAGATATTTAAGAATTATTATAATAGCCTTGCACTTATTTTCTTAAGCGTATACATGAAATTCCTAATGGGGCCAAATCACCAGCTGTAATTATCAAGTGATTAAATCGAACAAGGACAGAGATAACATATTTTAATTTCACTTGAAAAAATTGCAATCGATTATAAAAATGAAATGATATAACGTTTTTTTATGTTAACGGCAAGTTAACTATATTAAAATATGTGGATAAAAAAAGGCACAAAATTATATCCAAGTGAAAAAATTATATCTTTAATCAGTTAATTTACTAAATATATTTTTTTAATATGCTGAATATCGTAGATAAAATTATTTATAGACTTTCATGAAGAAGTTTGATAAAATTAAAAGAGGGAATAAAATTTATGATACTTATATTATGAACAAAAAAAAAACTTTTCGAATTTAACTGTAACAAAGAAAATTATTCTAATAAATTATATGTATAAAAATTTTTTTCAAAAGCTGTTAAATTATGAAAAACGAATAAGTCACAACTATTAAAGTGCAAAATCATCTATATAACATTTTCAAAATCATATCTTTAAAAAAAAAACCACATTCATTTTTAATTTATTTTAGCTCATAATTTTATAAATTTTTAATGAATTAAAATGTTTGTCTCAGTTTCAGGATAATCTCAAAAGGATGGTTATCCCCACTATCAAAAATAGGTAAAAAATTTGGCATCTCTAAGTCAAATTTGGTTACAATTCCTTGTAAAGTGCTAATAGACAAAATTTATTTTTACTATGGTTAAAAATTGAACATAAACTCACATTTCCCATGGTTAAATCTTCAGCAGCAACATCATCAAATATTTTCCATTCCACTAGTTCAGGCTTGAGAGTAGTGGAAGGAAATTCATCTGAGATATTAAAAACAATTGGTTCGGTTGAAGTAGTGAAATTATCCGCAAGGGATTTTAGACTGAAAGACAAAGAATCATAAGGGGCAGATGAGCTAGCCGAAGAGGATGATTCTGATAATGGCTCTACAAATATAAATTCGTTGAAAGGCATCAGAACATCGTGATCTACATTAAGTCCTTCATCATCACTGTAGAAACCAACCTAGAATTGAAAGATAATAAAAACAGATAAACAAAAATTGGACCAATTATTTAAGAAAAACTTGTTCGAACTTCCACCGATGAAAATTTATAACTACAACATTTCTCAAAAATTTTATAAAACAGGTACTTAAAAGAATATTAAGGATGTAATAATCTTTTAATATCTGTAAAAGCAATATAAGTTTCTCTTTCTCTGTATATATATACATTGTATCTTTATCTCTTATCATTGTATTGTATTTTTAATCTCTTACAGGTATTAAAGATGCAATATCTTCAATATCTGTTATTACAATTTAAAGAAAAAGCACTATTTAAAGAGATATGTGTACCAGAACATTTTTCTTTTTAAATTACATTTCAGCAACATTAACACCATTTAAACATTGGATTGTAATTTTTATCTTGAATTAATATTCAGGTAATTTAATAATTTTTGAAAAGCCATTAAGCATTATTTTATAATCATTCTGTACCTTTTAAATGATATGATTATAATTTTATAATCGAATTAATTAATTGATACTATTTTCTTTTTGAAATATTCTTGATAGGAGAAAAATAATAGTTAGTATTATTAACGATAGATGGCACTGCGATTTTTAAATTTTTAATGTTATAAATGTTTCGAAACATTTACAAATAAGAAAATTCATTCAAATGACGAAAAAAAAAATATTAAATAAAAATAGGCAACGACGTATTATTTTATTTGAAAATCTTCCACATGAAACGAATATATGTATTCAAAAACATTTAAGAAATTTAAAGTGTAAGGTTTTTCCGTGAATATCCAGAAATTCTAAAAAATCGTTTACAGAGAATGAATTTACATAACAAAATACAGAAAACGTAGTTTTCCTATTTTCCATTTAAATTAAAATTCTTGTTGCTATAGATACGGACAGGAATTCATTGTATAGATATAATTTCATTATTCCCTCATAAATTCTTACATTTTTTTGGTACATTTGCTGCTTGTGTTGATCTGCCATCTAGTGGTAAGTATAGAAGTTAAAACAAATTTTAAAAGTTTATCTGTTTGATGAAATCTCAGTAATGTGGAAACAAAAGAATCGGAAATTTTTAGGAAAAACAAGGAAAAGTTGTAATGAAGTAAATAAAAGAAATTTATTTTTATTGTCATTAAACAGAAGTAGAACATGATGAGCATTACAAATGATTAACAAATTAAAACATTAACAATAAATGATAAAAAAATTATTGAAGGAATTAACATTAAATTTTTTAAATAATAATTCATTTTTATAAATTATTAATAATTTAAAAACTTAAAAATTAAAAAACATTAAAAAAATCAGAATTGGTGAGGGCAAACTTCGTAGAAAGCAAGCCCTTACTATTAAATTTTTGCATCAATTTAATAAAAAGATAGCAGAGTAAGATTTTAGTGTAATTGATGCATATTATAAAATGCCATAACTCACGTCAATTATTTCTCCCTCTTCGGTAAATCCTCTCAAACCATATTTATTAGATGCCAACTCTCCATCTTCTTCAAACTTCAATCTCATTCCTTTGAGATTTTCAGCACCGGCGTCCACCACATGATTGAGAGCAGTTGCAGCCCTGGAAACATAAGCACTGAGACTTCGTCTCAGATACAAGAGACAGTCGGTGCCTCTGCGACAAGAACGTTTCTGCACGTTCTTCAGAGATGCCGCTAAAGTCCAGACAGCTTTGACAACCGAAGAAACATCTGCTGGTTCGATGGGATCAATGGGTAATCCGGATTTTGTTATTTCCATTGAATTGTTCATTGATACAGGAAGCATGGATGTAAGAGTGGTTTCTGGAAGCTCAGATGAAGTACCTGGAAAATGAGTAACAGATTAATAAGTTGAAAGCAAGAAAATTTTAAGCCTTTAAGACATTCATTTTATTTAATTTTACTAGTTTCGGAAGTTAAAACGATCTCAGAAAATGAGTATGGATAAACCATCATTCAAAAGTTTCGTAAAGTGTATTCCAAAGATAGAGGAATAAATTTTAACAATTCATCGATTGAGAAAAATGGTGCGCCGCAGTTTTAAGTGGGTAACATAATTTTTATGAATAAGGTATCTTTAAAGATAAAGATACCAAGAAATAGCAGATAAATTTTAAATAAATAAAATTTAGTTTTTAAAAAAGGAAGAAAGATCAAAAACGAAATGTAATTTTATAGTTATAATGAGAAGCACAAACAATTAAACATCATTTAAAACATCAGTATTTACGTATAATTTATTACTTAAGAAGCAGGTCTTTTTTGGATGAAGTAATTAAAATATAGGATAAAATTTTTATTACTCTGAAAGCATTTTTTTTTCAACACAGAAGCGAAAGAATCATGCCATAAAGTCAATTAATATAATTAATCTTATTGATAGAAAAAAACTGGCATATAAAGATCTATACATTCAATAAAAGAATGAGCAATAAATCAAATATTTTAAGTATTCAGCAAAAATTGTGCAAATAAGTGTTTATTACATAATTCCTTGAATTTACTTTTATTTGGAAAACTTTTTACCTTAAAAACGAATCTAGCTTGTCAAGAATCTGGAGAGTGTATAAAAGGTGAATTTTGTGCGAGAATTAATTTGTTTGAGCGCTATTGCAAACATATTAATTAGAAAAGTAAGAAACATCTTTCTACTGATACATTCACTCTTGTCATGAACAATAATGTACTTGTTTAATTTTGTTCTGGTTTTTATAAGGAATTAGACTCGTCATTCTTAACTTAAGCAGAAAAAAAAACATGTCGAATTTGAATCGTCAAATTTATCTAAGTGGTTCACAACGCTTATTATACAAAATCTCAAAATAGAAAATTCATAAAAACTTATTTGGAAAGTAATGAGGAAATTCATGCTTTGTTAAAGGGAAAAAAAACCAATAATTCTTTTTGGAAGAAAATTGGCTATTAAAAAGAGTTACACAAAGAAATCAACAAAAAGACAATCATAATGTTGAAATAAAAAGGATCAGGATGAAGGAATTTATTCAGGGAAAAGACAGAAAAAAATGACATTTCAAATAAAGGATATAATACTAAAATTAATAAAACCATTGTCATATAAAGGTTGTTTAATCTTTGGGTCATAAAGGATGCAAACATATAGCCAGAATATGAAATATATGGATTACTGTATTCTTACAATGTTGCTTTGTAAGAATATTTCTCACTCACGTGTTGTTTTTATTACATTTGCATAGTTGCTATTTTCTACTTTATGTTATACCTCTTATACCTTACCTCTAATTTATATAACAAAGAGCATGGTTAACCACTGAAAAATTCCATAATTTGAAAACAATATTTACGTAAGTAATCAGTAATTCACTGTTGATGAAAACATTAGTTTATCATTTTGAACTAATCCTAGAAGAATAAAATTCCAAAATATGATGAAAACGTTACAAGGGTGATGGATCACATATTCCAATTCCCTACTCTATTTCATGTATGGAGGAAAATCAAGCAACATAATTGGCTCGCATCACCGCCCACTCTCTGACGAAAGTGTGATGTCATTATAAACGAACTTCAAAATAATTTTGGTTTGTATTGATGGTACTTATTGTACATCATAATTTCTGAACAAATTTGTTTATTTTTTAACCCCTTATTTTTCGATTAAAAAGGAATTTTCTGTGCAAATTCGTATGAATATCTCAATCGAGAATTTCGAAAACGCAATTGTCGAAATCCATGAAACCGTTTCCATTAGATGCAATTTGAAATCTACGGATGATATCAAAGAATGGGTGAAAGAATATGGAAATTCTACAATTACTAAATGGAACCGTAAAAAATCATGTCCTTCAGGAAAGAGATTTGTTTGCTGGTAAGTTCAATTTCGAAATTAATTTTTGCTTTAAGTTTTAACCAAGATATATTTTGCACCTTATAGCGGACTCTTACAAAGTGCTTTTCATTGGATTTATTGGAGGAAAAAAATTATTTGTCAGCATAGCTCCTTTAATAAGGTACTATTTAACAATAATTACCAAGGTATTTCAAAAATGCTAAATGCTTTGCCTGTATTATAGTGAAGATAAAATCTGAACGAATCACACATGGCGTCATAATCTTGTCACAGAATGGACGGAGGTGCCAACTAATGATATTGCTCGATTTTCCTCTATATATGAAATAGGGTAGGGAATGAGAATATGCTGCCGAATCAATGAAAGAAACTTTTTTTTTATCATTTTGTTCAGATGCGTTGTTCATCTGCTGCGCTCTTCATAAGTTGGTCCTTTATACTACTGTTTGTTTCACTTCAGGAAAACTGCCCTTTTTGAAGAGAGATTCAATTTCTATACAGATATGGCTTGGTTGTGTTCTAAACGATCAGTGTTTTTATTCTCGGAATTAGTTTGTTGTCTGGAAGATTTTCAGACCAGGTATCAAAAATCGACGCAGAAATTGAGTTCTAGAGCCGATTAAATTTTCTCCAGATCAATGTTTATGACAGAAAACATTTCTCTATTTATTGGAGAAGAACAAATATTATATCTGGGAGAAAATATATATTATCTTTGGGCGAAATATTTATCTATTTATAGCCTTTCTAAAAAGAGGCACAATTTCTAAGAAGAATATCAAAAATAAGTTACAACCAGAGTTTTTTCTTAACCGAATTCATTTGTTGTTAAGAAGATAGAGAAATGTTGTAGTTTCTGGGAAGAAATATTTTGCATCAATCAGTTTTTAATTGTTATAACAAAAAAATTTAATTAAAAAATATATAATTATATTTTTTACATTCGATTTTATGAATCTCTCAAATAACATATAATAATTACACAAATAAATTTTTATATTTTCTAAGAAACTTTTATTACTAGTTTGGAAGAAAAGAAACCTAGAAAATATAATTTTGAATTCTGCAGATTAAACAAAATTAAATTAAATTACAGATGACATTATGACTTTAGTTTAGTTGGAAGTTCAAGGGCCCAGATAGAAAAATGGAATAAAAAAATGTCTGAATTAGAAACTTCCACTGTATGTCGATTACACTTACTATTTCCATCAGTTCCATTTCCATTGATAGACTGCAAAAATTCCATAAGAAGAGGATGATATTTAATAGTGTCTTCATCAAGAAGTTGTTGAAAATAGTTATCGAATTCCGGAATGTCGGTAGATTGAGGAGATAATAGAAGAATCTAAAAGTGCAAAAGATTCTTTAGAATACAACATCTTTAAATAGTGTCTTCTAAATGATAAAACACTCAGATATTATTGAATATTTGGAGAAAAAAAACTTAAACAAATTTTAAAATAAACTTTCGAAAAATTTGTTTTAATAAATTATTAAATCTATTCCATGTATGGAAAAGATATATTAAGCTATTAACCTTTTACTTTGTAAAAACAAATATTCGAAGAATTTCATGTTAAAAAATTATGATTAAATATTTAAAGTTTTTTTAAGTAAAAGAATCAACGTTTATTTTAGCTGAGTGCATCATTTGTTTGTAAAACTACAGCTTTTACTGCATTCTTGAATACATTTCTGTCATACTATAATTTAGGATTCCCCTCTATTAAATTTTCCATTATTTCATTGAGACTTCCAAACAGCTATTTTTTAATTTATAAAAATGGAATCAACTTAAAAAATTTTTTCATTTAAATTGTAGCTTTCAGAATATTAATAAGACATATAATTGTGATAATTTACTAGTATACTAAATAAAATTATGCTCATTTAAAATGATATATAATTTGAACACTTTGTTTAAATCTAGAAACAATATTCAATTTCATATGCACCTTATTTATATTCAAAGTAGAGCAACCTGACTAATGCAAAGTGGATAGCACGCTATATGTTATTTGCATATACGCATGGGATATGCAGTTACTTGGTTTCCTCATCTTGGATGAGATGCATGTTAAATCGAATATTGTTATTGAATAAAAAATGTGTTAAAATTTAGAAACTAGATTTCCAAAATGTGAAATCAGTGTTAATAAACAACATATTTTATAGATATTCCAACTAATGGTGAAACTTTTAACGGTATATTCAAGATATTGGTGTCTTTAATATCACATGCTTGAATGGAAAAATAACAAGTTAAATTTGCTCAATGTATTTTTGTAAAACTTTTATGCATATTATTAGATTACTATTATAAGAAATATACAATTTGCATTGTCATCAATCAATTTTTTTAATGCCACATATGAACAAAAATTATAAAAAATACTTTCAGAGAAGATAAGAGGGATAGTTAAGGGAGTGTCGGAAGACCCAGGTGTCTGTTTGCAGACAAGTCCCGATAATATTTTTTCTTCTTACAATTCACTTTTTTACTGACACTTGTTTACTGTCAGCACCTTGACACTGTGTGCTTGCACGCTGCTTTAATTGCCAGCCGTAATGAACAAACAAAAGGGTGTAAATATGTACCTGGCATTATTTACACTCGCTATGCCTCTGCATTTACATAAATGTTTCTATATAATACATGCCATTCTTTATGAACAGCCGAAGTAATCCAATAAATAAATAATATACAAATAATAGTACAAAGATAGATTAAATGTTGACGCTTTAAATAGCTGTTTTATGGAAATTCATTGTGATAATTCATTGGTTTGGTTTTGATTGGTCACTGCATTTGAGTAACTGTGTCTGCATAATTTGTACTACTCTTCATGAGCAGTCAAAAGAATCCAATATATAAATTCTACACAAATAGTAACAAAAAATTTATTTAAATGAGGACATTTTAAACAGCAGTTTTATAGAACTTCATTGTGAAAATTCTTTGGTATTAATTTTTGTGGCACTGTATTAGCACGATAAATATCATAATAAAAGAAATCTTTTCAAAAATAGTCTTTTCCCAATAAACAGTTTCAATCAAAATAATATTATTGAGTTTTTAAATTTTAATGGCGTCATTTACAACAGGGTTTATACGAAAACCGATTTTCGAATTCAAAATTTCCAAAAAACCCCACTTCTAACTGGTTTTCGAATTTTTGTCTCTCCATCCCCCCAAAAATAGGGAAAATATTTTATTTTATTTATATTTATATAAAAATAAAATATATTATTATATTTTATTTTTATTTTATTTATATAACGAAATGAATATCAAAATCAAAATTTATGTAAAAAAATTAAGGATTACATAAACACATTACTTACACAAAATAATGAAAACTCAAACAAATTTCAAATAATATTTATATTATTTTCATGAAATTTAATTTCTTCTAAGAAAATAGGATTTCAAAAACGAAAAATATCCACTGAACGATGGTTAAGTCTTGTTCTTATTATGGATACAAAATTGCCTGAAATTGTAAATATTCTTTTACTAGCTACTGAGCTTGGTTTTACAGTTTTCATGTCATCAAATAACAAATCTTTTTTTGTTCTTTTATTCGTTGCTTCAAATGATGAAAATTCGGCTATCAGTATAATTGGATTTGTAAATTTTTCTTCAGGGTTTTCAAGAAATTTATGAATTGATTCTTCTATGGCTTTTTTTAAAAATTATTGATGGCTGTTTTTTTTCCATCAGAATAGGTTTCCATATAGGAATTTGGAAATATTCTAAATAATATCTTTCTAGATAACTGAATAATTTCGCTTTTTGAAACTAAAGAATGTACACTAGATTTCTTCGCTGAACTAGAAAAGTTTGGTGCTTTTGCAAATACAGCAATAGAGTTGCTAATTCTACTTCTTTTCTTGAATTCGTTCTTTTAAAGTACAAGATAATTTCAAGCTTATTTTTGTGTTTAATTTTTTTATTTCATTTAACAGAAATTCAAATATACCTTCACTTGTTAATAAATCGACATCCTGTAGGCCTAAACTTTCATCTGCTAGATAAATCGGTGCCAACAGATAAAATTCATTTTTTTTTGGAAGAAGATGAATATTGAGGCGTTCCGAAAAACCGATTTCCGAATTGACAAATTTACTTTTAAAAAGACCAGTTTTTTAAAACCGGACTTAAAAAAATCGTGAAACCCTAATTTACAAATGAAACAACTAACACATTATACGTCTCACCTTCTGAAATCGTCCCAATTGTTTCTTGTCAAAAGTTTTGAGCACTGGAGATATGTCAGACGGCGTCACAATCACCCAAGGGATTTGTGGCAGGCTTTCGTCGTTCACCATTCCGAGAAGATTCAAAGCTTCTTCAGAACTTACCAAGAACACCACGGCTTTCAGACGTGACTGCAAGGGAAAAAATTTTGTGATTGGATATTACATAATGAGACTAAGCAACATTTGTTTTCCTTAAATTCGACTGGTGCGATGCAATCCTATCGATCAATTTAATTTTTAAATAATTTGTATATTAAATAATTTTGTATAATTATAACCAAAATATTTGCCATTACCAAAATTAAAATCTAATTTTTAAAGGAAACATATGAAGGACACCGTCTTGGCAAATTTAAAAGCCTTGGCCTAGAATAATTTAACAACCTCAATAGAACCGTAACTATAGCCAAGCAAAAAAATCGAAATGATGAAATGACTCAAGTCCAAAGAAGTCTTTAATAAACATCATGCAATTTTGTATAACGATTTCTTCTCAAAATTGAGTTTTGTAAGCCAGTTTCCAGCTTTCGTGTAGTAGCGTAGGCTTAATTTTCCATATTAGTACATGTGCTTACTTTTAATTGTTACTCATAATATAAAATAATAATGTAATTGGTATTTAAATTAATATAATATAAAAAATGTATAAACATAAATTAATAATGCATTCAATTTAATTAATTGTGGAAAAATATAGATTTTTATTTATATAGATAATCTACCATACTATAATATTACAATGATATTAGATATGAGCGAACAGCTACCTATATGGTCATTGCTTATGATCCAATTTTATTTACTCGCATTGTTTAAACATATTCTCCCTGATTGTCTTTGGATGGATATTTTTCTTAGATGCGTTTATGCCGCATTGCAAAGACAACGGTTGTTTAATTACAATCCAAAGCTAAACTTTTTTTCTGAACTTTTCTAAAAATATAACTAATCAAATATATCGAAAATGAAAATAAAATCACTGAAACGAAATTTTAGTCCCCATTTCCCTAAACTTATCAGATTGGATAAAATTGTCCAGCATACAGATTCTGTATGGGCAGAGCATCGGTGAAAAATTAATGAGAGTGAAAGACGACGGAAAAAAGATTTATTCGAAAATATAGCTATAGATTTATGAGTTCCCAAAATGAGAAGAATTTCTTTCTTTGATTTATAACTCGACTTCGGAGTACTGGTTCAGTTTATTTAAGACAGAAAGCATTAACAACATCAGATATATGTATTAAAAATAGGGTCAGAATGAATTCTGAAGTTGCTTTTAATTCAAAATAAATTATCTAACCTTTATACAGACTAATTAAAAGTATTTGAATTTTCTCAATAACAACAACAAAAAGAAGACACTGAAGCCTTTTTTGGAATGTAAAATGACAATAAGTGATGCAGCTAAACATGGATAAGAGAAAAAGGGTAAGGAATGATGGTCATAGGAAAGGCAGATGTCGCTTTTATCTTGTAAATCCATTTGATCTAATCATGTTACTATTTCAATCCAAGCTGTTATAATGAAGAACTGTATTTTCAACAAACAGTTCTGGCTTCAGACTTAAAGAGTTTGTTGATTGGAATGTTTCTACATGATCATGTTCTCTGAGAGCTTGGTCATTTTCTGTACTGAACAAGAAACATGGAAAGGTATTAAACCTGCAAGGTAAGCAGTGGCTTACAGGCTCTCGTCGTCTCGAAAAACAATATGTAATCCAAATTTGTAAGTTTATTTGATTTATATGTGCCATGTAGTAGAAAATTCTAATTTAAATTTTATAACAAGATTCTTTTTTAATTTTTTTTATCTTTAATTTTTTAAAATATTCGTTTATAGATACTTTAGACTTTTTTTTGCGTGTAATTCGCTTATATAGAAAATCAGTAACTCTTGCAAGCTTTGAATTAAAGTATTTATATTAGGTTAAAAAATGTTATGTTAAATTATGTTAATGTTAAAAGTTAACTTTTCATCAATTTGTTTAAATAAATTTTAGATTTAAATTTTGAGATTTTTATAAATACAATTATGGAAACCAGTTCTCTTGAAAGAGATCCTAACTTAATTGTTCTGTATTCTAGTTTGTCAAAGTATTTGATTCTTAAAAACTGTATATTTTAGGATTATATATATATATATATATATATATATATAAATTATACATACATACATACATACATACATACATACATATATATATATATATATATATATATATATATATATATATATATATATATATATATAACA
>JAPMOQ010042324.1:1758056-1872061 GCA_026543055.1 Argiope trifasciata | reverse complement strand
ATATATATATATATATATATATATATATATATATAACACAAGTTTTAGCTTTTGTATATCGTAATTTTATTCGTTACTAGTCCTTCGAAATAAAATGTAAAAGACCTATAATGATTCCAGGTTTTCTTTTTATTCACAAATTTTTTAAAACATAAAGGGAAAACAATAAGTATTTCCAATTCTGAATTTACAATTAAAAGCATATAAGCAGTCAAAATATGAATTTCTTGAAACGGTTTATTAATGTTCTTGGTGATGATTAATAAAAAATAAGATGGCATAATCCAATTTAAATACATACCCATCATCCTACCAAATATTTTAACATATTATGTTTTTACTTGAAATTTCATTTACTTCTAAAAACTGTTGGCAAGTATAATAATTAATAGTAAACGTTTTACTTAGTCAGCAAAACGAAATACCTCTGTATCTGTAAATTCCCCTTTTTTAAAATGAAAATTAGATCATTCGTATTGATCAATAGCAAAAGGGTGTTTTTGATTGTTACCTTTCCATACTCTGATAGAAGTTTTAGCGTAGCCAAAAAGTCATCGTCATCATGTTCTGTTCCATGGTCCAATTGAATGGCCTGCATTCCGGAAACTTGGGCCTGCCTTGAAAAGTCTCCGAAAAGGCCAGTTGGATTATCGTCTTCAGCCATTACTGCCACTTCCAGCAATCGCAGTTGGCGGAGAACACTAACAGCAGCCTGAATAGAAAAAAAAATTAATTATTTTTGGTGCTTTTAAATAATTTTTGACTCTTTAATTTAGAGAACCTGGGATCGAAAATGATCGTTAAAATTAAGTTTATGTGCTGCAGATTCAACCACTAATAGAGTGTAGTAACAGAGGGTTTACCACAAACAAAGCTCTTATAAGAATCCAATTAAATTCAAAATCGAATTTTCAAATTAAGCTATGAAACCGTTATGATAAAGTTTTTATAGCATTTTGATCTACGTTGAATTAAAATTATGTATATATTTTTCCCGTCATTTAAATAGTAGAAGACCTCGGGAAACTTACCAAAAATTATTCGGATTAAAACATAACTAATCTAGAATATAACTTTTTTTCTGTTGAAACTAAACAACAGCCACCGTAATCAGCTGTGCATTAAAAGTTTATTTTAAATATTAAAAAAGATAAATAACATAGAATTCTTGCTTAGATGAAAGTGAATGCCAGCTGCCAGCAATCAGTTGCATATTATTGATTATTTTGAATATCGTGGTAGTGTTTTTCTTGTTAATTGCAATTTATGCAGCTGATTATGTTGTTTTGTTATTAATTAGGCATTTGGACAGGTTTATACACGTTGCAAACAAATCTGTATAATTAATATTTCTGATTGTTCGTTTGTTCAATTCAAAGTGACTATATAATTTTGTCCGATATAGTTTCACAGTACAATGCAAAACTTAATTAATACTAAAATAATTTAATTCAATACTGAATAATATGGAATCCATTCACATAACAAATTTTAAATTTCAAAAAAATAAGACATAAAATGAATCAACATATTTTTGAGTTTAAAAAATTAATATTAGTATCAACATTGGAGGATTTACCCTAGACAACGCTACTGTGGTGGGTGCTGTGCTTAACAGATGAGATTCTGGCAATCCTGGTCCTGTTGCAGAGATCACCGGAACAGAGAAGGCATTCAATAGTTTTAGAGGAACTTTTAAGTATTCTGTTTCTCCTTCAGTTATCACAGCTATAAAAAACAATGTATGTTAGAGTTTAAAAATTTCGATACGCTTGTGCTATGCAATAACAAAGAAATAAAATATTCGGCAGTTTATTTTTGTATATATAAAAATTGCTGCTTGCTTTTTCGCTTTAAAATGGAAAAAAAAAAATCAGAAAGAAAAGTTACTTGAATTGAGTATTCACAGTTCTTTAAAACACTAAAATTTTTGAAGTGTATAATAAAGTTTAAAATTCTTCCTATACTGTAAATGGAATACGTGGAGGACAGTGAAACATATTATCAGTAGAATATAATGAAATTATATAGATATTTTATTGAATTTGTTTATTACACATTTTATTTGTATGTTCCTGATATTCTTGTAAATATAACTCAATAACTAGAAAATATTCTACAATCTGTAATTACTTTTGAAACATATATACGGAAAATTTAGAGTTTGACATTTTTCAAATTTTTTTCTGTAAAAAAAATTAATTGTTGTAAATAAAACTTTTAATTTACTCAATATACAGTGATATCTCTGTATGTTGTGCATCCATATTTAGAAAAATTCTGTACATTAATCTTTTCTCAATCATTTTGAACTTTCAATGTAAAAAGCAATTTCTGTATATCGAATACAATTTCTATATATCAAGTAACAATCTTATGACAAAGAGTTACAAAGAGTTATGTTCGTCGCAGTCAAAAAGTGGCTTTTGATTTCGTTTCGATAATGAGAAAGAATATAAATAAAATATTGAGGAAAAAGTTGTTTCATTGATTGCTACTGTAATAGAATTTCTTTGGAAAACTCGAAGCGTTGATAAAAAAGTTATAAACACTTAGCGGTTAGACATATGCTATTCTTCCGTTCAATAAAACTGAAAGCGAAATTTTAACTTTAAATTTGTCTTAAATTTCTTATTGTAATAATTTCCTTCTAAACACTGTGATGTATATAGGTAACTGGCATCCGGATATGGTATGATTATTTTTTTCCCTCAGTGGTTTTCACAATTGAAACTTAGTTTCAGTACTTTTTGTTTTGTCTTCTCATCATATTTAAAACCCAAACATATCAATGTTTTTTATTAAAGCCTTCAGAATGGCACCTGAACCGTCTATACTCTCCGTTTCCTGTTACCGTAAAAGAAATATATTTATTCCCTAAACAGAAATCTGCAAATATGAACAAGAAGTTCCTCATAAAAAAAGACATAAAAAGATAGATAAACCTAACCGAAGTGATTTCCTCAAAAGTTTCTCACATACATTCTGATAAAGGTGTTGTGCCAGAGAACACATTGTATAGCAATGGCACATAATAGTTATGAATTATTAACCTTTGGCAAGAATTTAGAATTTCACTGAATCTTTTATGTGATCCTTGGCGAGTTATTTGGTTATAAATTCGCTGGCATGCGGTTAATAGTATCCGGAAATAACTATAGTTATAAATGCTATTATTAAAAAAATATTGAAATTTTCAATTTATTTTCTACCTACTAGAATTTCTATATTTCACCTTTTTTTACAAGAATGTTCTAGTTTGAGATACAGAGGATCTACTGCATACCTATAAAGCAAATTTTTATTAATATTTATAAATAACGGCAAAATATACCATCGAAAACGCGTCACATTCTTAAAATTACGTTTCAAGTCACGTTTCAGGATCACGATTATGCGTTCCTCGAAAAATGGATAGCGAAAAGTTTGATTTAAGCCACTCATTAAATGCTAATTTCATACGCAAGCAAAGGAACTTACCAAATAATGGAGGAATTCTTTTCTCAGAACAATCTGTTGTCTGCACATGTCCTACATGCCCCATTAATCGGTAAATTTGCCTTTCGGCGACATCTTCTCGACCACATGTGTCGTAAATATAAATGCCTAAAAGTCAAACAAAAAAAAAAGAATCAATTAGTGGAAGGCATTTCCAAATAAGATTATTGTCAAAAATGCAAATTAATTTTAAAAAGACAACAATTAAACCATAAAATGTTAATTGAGCTTTTATTTGTTGAACCCTAAAAACTGCAAGATATGACAAATCATTCCATTGTCAAAAAGTTACTATTAACAGCTATCTTGTATCTTCTCATAATATAAGATATAAAAATTTTTGATATCCCTTGATAAAAAAAGTATAATGGATTCTAGATTCCAAACTTTTTAATTTTTTATTGTTTGTACTCCTATATTTTAAAAGAGTGATAATTTTATTGTTGACGAAAATAATATTTTCTTCGATTTTGGCAAACGTAAAACCAAACATTTTTTTAAATTCAGTTATCTGCTACTTCAGTAATCTGGCGTTCAGTAACCTGCAATATATTCGGTATTTCAACAACCTGCAGCAGTTTCATATTGCCTGGCAAACTACAAGTATTTAATAGGCTTATTGCTTTTATGTTATGAAGAAAAACAGAAATACATATTTTTACGAAAAATCCATTCATCAGTTTTACAGTTTCTCTGTAAACTTTTCAACAGATTTACCGATTGTTAAAAAAATAGCAGTTTAAACAACACAGAAATCAGTGTTGATTTTTGAATATATTTTACTGCCGAATCAGTTGCCACCTTCAAAATAATAATCCAGGCACAGAAAATAACTTCCATCTGAACAAAAATGAAGAATGCTTCATCTTTTAATTTATATCTATATATAAGACGCTTTTAATATTTATTTCTTATTCATTTACAAAATTATAGATCCATCTACTATAATAGATGTTCAGTTTGGAATACATTTTATCAATGCATAATCCTTGCAGATCACGTTTCTTAAAATTGATCTCCGTATTTGCTATAATTAGCTGTCAGCTTCAAAATAACAATTCCAACTCAGATTGATTCCCTAATGAGTAAAATAAAGAATGCTTCATCTTTACATTCTAATTGCTATGAACTATGTTTATAATATTTTTTTTATCCATCTACACACTACAATGGATGCCCAGTTTAAAATAGATTTTACCAATATTTAGTTCCTGTGAATCAAGTTTGCTAAAATTGGATGTCACAATACCACAATTGGCTGACAGTTTCAAAATAATAAACTAAGCACAGAATAATTTCCTTCTGAACTAAAATTAAGAATTCTTTATCTTTTAATTTAATTTCCTATGCACAATGCTTTTAATATTTATTTTTTGTCCATTTTGAATAAATGCATATTCAGTACTTGTTGCATTTAGTACATTTTGGTCCAAGATTTAGTTCTTGTATATCACCTTTCTCAAAACTTCTTGCCACACAACCAGAATTGAATGCCTGCACCAAAATATTCAATAATAAACGAAACTCAGAATAATTTTCTATCGGAACAGAAATGAAGAATGCTTCATCTTTTAATTTATATTGCAAGCACTATGCTTTAAATATTTCTTCTATGCATATATACTATAATGTATATTCAGCTTGAAATATATTTTACAAATATATAGTCCTTATGGATCAGTTTTCTTAAAATTGGCTGCCATATGCCAGAAATGGCCACCAGGATCAAAATAATCAACAATAATCCCGAATAATTTCTTTCTAAAATAAAATGAAAAATGTTTCATCTTTTAATTAACATTGTTATGAAATACTCTTTTATTATTATTTTTTTGTTCATCTACTATAATGGTATATATTTTGAAGATATTTTACCGATATTTAATTCTTGAGGGTCGTCTTTCTTAAAATTGGCTTGGTGAGCTGCCCACACTGCTGCCATTGCCCGCTGAACCGCTTCTGGCCTGAGTGGTCCGCAGCCGTCCGTGCCATTGTCCGGAGGTCCGTGGATGTTGGAAATGATTCCGATGTTTACTTGTCCCGGATAGATTATGGGTGCCGGATCAGACCGGAGCTCCTGACTGAAGGCGAGACCGAATAATGTGATCAGCAACACGATCTGCGTCATGTTGCTAGAAAAAAAAGAGAAATAAATTATTATATTTTTACTATATCGAACAAACAATTATGAACACCCTCCCCACATATGTATAGATATATATAAAATCATCACTGTCTTATTTGTTATTTCTATTGGAACAGAAAACTTCCCAATGCTTGATTGCGATGTAATCCATGAGTTTTGAGCTTCTAAATTCGATCAGTTTCTCTTATAATGCTTTAAATTTCCCTAATAAGAAATTTCTCTGCATTTATTTATTCTTTAGAGCTCATTAAAATTCATGGTGGCTTGATGGTTACATTTAGGTTACGGGAAGTAGACGATTGTGAAACAAGTGGAAAAGAGTTGTGATGTTTTGTATTCAAATGCATTTATAAGTACTCTTCCCGAAATGGTCAATTTTTAAATATTTCGTATTCTTCGTAAAGATATTATGGGCCAAGGACTCATTAAGTTTTCAGCAATGAATTAAATGTCTACACTGTAAAGCCATATGAAAGTTTGTAACATTAGTATTAACTCTATTGCCTCCCTTTTCATTCAAAAACAGCTGTTGTATGTTTTCAAAATGGACCCATGTTTACTAAAACATATTAGTATAATACTGCTTCCCTTTTTTTACAAACATGAAAGATTCCATGTTAAGCAAAGCATGGGATTAAATTAGCTGAATCTGTAATAATAAATCATAAACGAAATATGACTGTAATTGTAAATGTATGATATATTAAACAGAAATCAATGAAAATATACTTGTCGAAAAACTTTATTCTTAAACCAGCGGCAATGGTCTTCCCGAAACTTTCTCGCATACTTCCAATAAAAGTCTTATATCTCTCTCCCTTGCTTAAAATTATGGACTTAAGGTCGAGAGTTATTTGCCGGGTATTTGCGAACAATAGTTATGAAATATAACTATTTGACTGGAATTCAGCATTTTTACTGAACCTATCATATGAATATAGAGTTTGAACCTTTTATCAGATCGAATTTAACTAAAATTTAACGCGAAACTACAATGGTAGTCATACAATCACACACGGAATTACATTGATTTAAATCATTACATTCATAAGATACTGCATAAGAAATTATAAACTGACAGACGGTTCAATCTTTGATGGATTTGATTTGAAATTTGATAAGAATCTCTATTATGTATGTCAAAACTCTATCTATTTAGCTCTTTGCATTTTGTAGTTGCCCTATTTACTTGTACTCGAACATCCAAACAGACAATCCAGCTGTGGATAGATTTCGTTCAAAATTTGTTAGAAATCGTTAGAAAATAGAAAAAACATCAAATTTTATCTGTCTGGTTCAAAGCGGTTTTATGTTATCGTGTTTACAAACTGGCAGATCGGAAAATAGACATGATATTATAAATATTTCAGGATATCTGAAAAGTGGAAATTCGTCAAAATCTAGAGCTCTAATTTTTTTTTTTTTTTTTTTTTTGAAAAATATATAACTTTCTTTATACTTTGTAAAAACAGTCTAGCGTTTGAAAATTCTTTACGAGACAGTTGCAGAAAGGTTTTTCAAGGCGAGAGGAATGCTTTAACATTTGGAAGAAAAATTACTAAAATTTCCTGAAATCCTATCATATTTATGTTAATGTTTCTTCAACTATATAAAGCATATAATCAACGGAGCTTCCAAAAGATAATCCTCATTTATTACGTCTCGTTTGCACATGTTAAGCCGAAAATAATCTGCAATAAACTTGTAATGAGAAATTAATATTATTTCTGTATTCCTTGGAGAAAATGAATCTTTTGCTATAAAAATAATTAAAAATTGCCTGTATTCATTGATCTTTCATAAAAAATAAAAATTACTCTTCTTGAAATGCAGAAAAACGTCTTAGCCCAATAGTTATGAAGATTCTTTTGGAAAAGTTTACAAGAATAGGAAAATAAAGGTACTCGGTGTGAACTCCTTAAGAATTAAATGCGGAAGGTTTGATGAAGAAAACTCATAAATGAATTTGAACACAAAAATATCACAGTTTCTCATTTGGCGAAAATTAAATTACTCTGTATAGCTGTTTTATAAATTTTATATTAAATAGAATAGTCCTCTCCATTTTAATCACATGATGTAGGAAGGTAAAAAATTTCAGCTTTCAGTTAATTTACCTTGATATTTTATAATTTATATAATATGAGTGTTTTACAAATTTATTTGAGAATTAGGTTAATCACATTTTTAATAAATCTGTCTTCGTTGTGATGTCAACCCATTCACAATTACCTAGATAGAAATTCGCTTCTGGTCTTGAAGAAGATTTAAGCCAAACATTCACTATCATGATATCAAACAATCACCAATGAATTGCGGCACTTTCACTCATGGGAAACTTCTCAGAATTGGCAGGGCGTGGAATGAAAAATCAGCATTTCTATCACTTAGGAAAAAGTGCCCAGTAGATGGATAGGAAGAGGCATCGGAAGTTTGGTGATTTTCAGTGTACTATAGTTAGAAGACTACCGAAGAAATTAGAGATTAACTGGAGTGGGATAATCGTGAATGATTAGACCAAATGTATGGGCCAAACAAAGTGAAATTGCATGAAGCATCGCCACTTAATAGCCGTGGCAGATAGTCACCGTAAATGATTTTTAGAACAGTAAAGTTTTTATTTTCAGGATCTTTTATTAGTTTTTTTTTTAATCTTGGAACAAAGTATTTGTTTTAAGATAAAAACTATTTGCATTTATCTTAAATCTTTAATAGCAAAGAATTATTGAGGTCTTAATTTGTTTAGCATTTTATAGGGATAAAAAAAATTATTTTCATCCTGCTAAATATCATCTCGAGAGCATCAAAAATAAACAAACAGTAAAAATAATTGTATTAATAATTAATAGTAAAAATTTGAAAAGTAACTTAAACAATCGATTGTGTAGAAAAAACGAAAATAAAAAATAAAAAAGGAAAGAGAGTAAAAGCATCTCGCGTGAAAGATGAAAAAATAAGGCTACGTCACAAGAACCATATACAATTATAGAACTGACCAAACTGACTGCAACAGGGGGCAATAAACCCAAATTACATACCTGTAATTTTGTTTTTGTTAGGCCGGTGTAAACAATTTGCATATTCAAACAAATTGTTTACATTAATTTCCTTCTTGAATTTAATTATTAGAGTTATTTACTGCTTGCAAAATCTTCGTATAATGTAAAATAAATAAAAAAAAAGAAAAACAAGAAATGGATTGATAAGGAATCAAAATGATTTCATTTTTATTTTTTAATTTATTTCTATTCTTTCTATTTATAATTTAATTTCCTTATGATTGTTTGCACTTACTCTTGTTTTTAATTCTCCATAAAGATCAAATTTTCTTCTGATGAACTAAATGTAGAATTAAAAATTTCCATTTTCGAGGAATGGATTGAAAAAATAAAAATTCATAATATTTAAAACCCAAAATGCAGAGATCCGAATAATTATTTGACGCCTGAAAAAATAGAAAAACAAATAATAAATTTTTAAATCAACAAGTAAAAAGCTTAACTTCTTCATTTTCTTCGTAGTATTAGACTTAAAGATGTACACTAAAATGCATCCATATTCCAAATGGCAAGATCAGTGGGACCTTGAAACTTACAATAAATTACATGCTATTATGTACAACATTGGCTTTCATAACAGAATCGAAAAACACAGTGTTAACCCTTTTACGCATTTTACATACTAGATTCACACCTTGCTAGGGAATAACCACCTCTATGTTCACAATGTGACTGTCAAATGTATGTCTAACATATGTTATCGGAATGCCCAAATTTCAATGCACAGCTTTTGCCCTTTTTCGAAAATTCAAACATTCCATTATCCTTCTTACTTGGTAAAACACCACATGTTCAAATTTTAATATATTTGAAGTCCGCCAAATATTATGCAATCAATTAAACTTGTTAGTTTTTAAGTACTCTAGATACACTGTAGGGTTTTGATTACTATGTATTGATATGACTTTAACCCTGGTTTGGCGCAGCATAGTCAAAGCTATGCCTCTTGCGCCAGATAAATCCAGTCTAATCCAAATCTTTGTAGTACAAGAGATGCAAATGAATCCATTTGATATAAATAAACACTCTCCGAAAAACACATTGGTTCACTGAACGACTGAACTTACATTTCCTGTGAAATCAATCAGTCCATGAACAAATACATCAATCGGTTATTAACAAAACATGCTGCTAATATTCAGCTTCAAATTTCGTTTCAGTAATACATGGTTGTGCAAACAAATTACTTTGCTCATTTGTTGGTTGGTGCAAGCACTGATCCATTCAGTAGAAAGTTTTGAAGCTGAAAACGCCTTGGGTATTTCTTCAGGGCTGTTTCCTTCTCAATCTCGCGTTCGTTTGCAGGAGAAAAATCATTAAAATTCTTTTAAATTGAGTGGCATGCTTCGTTAAACCATTAACTTGTTTAGAATTTGTTCCTGTAATTTGTCGCCGAGATGCCGAGCGATTTCATTAAGGGAACTGTTAGCAAATCAGACGTTCACCCTTGAAATAGCAGCATGCGCGTCGAAAACTTACTTACACGTGAATTGCTCAATATATTTTCTTATTGACTATTTGAAGAAAAAGCTTTATTTCATTTGATCCTCTTATTAATGTAAGTGTATTGTAAAAGTTATTTAGTAAAAGTGCAACGTAATATTCAAAAAACTATTTACTACTTCCTTCCTTCTAAAATTAGCAAAATGCCCTGGTTTTCTTACATAAGACCAATAAATCTTTTTCTATTTATTGGTATATACCTACATTTCATTTTCCCTTTGATACTATTAATTTAGAAGTATATGTTTTATTCTAATTTATACAAAAGTAGTACTATATGTTTCAAAAGATAATTATTTTAGAATGAGTTTATTATGATTAAATAAATTCATTATTATAAGGCTTTTTTTAATAATGTTTATTTAAATATAATTGTTACATTAAAAAAAATGACATTTCGAAGATTTTCAAAGCAATATACTATTTCGTATCCATGTTCTGATCTTAAACATTTTCCCTGATTATAAATTTTTTTTATATTTAAAAATTAATCATTTTCTTTTTTATTACACACGTGATTTGCAGTAGTTTATGTTTCCTCTTCCAATTGCTTATACCATTATTTCTCTAACTTCTTTGAATTAAAATGTTGGCAGGAATGCATTCCAGTCAGAGGCGAAGTTACTTTGAAGGTGACGCTATAAAATTTTAACCAAAAAATCAGATGTTTTATGCCACTATTCTGGGTACTTTTTCAATACAATTCTACTTGTTGGGGAAAGCATCAGTACTACGAAACTAGGTCAACAATAAAATATATAATATTAATTAATTATGACGATGCGCTACACTACTTAAAATTACTGCTACATATTAAAAAAAAAACAGATTTCATTCTTTATCTTCTAAAATTGATATTCTTCTCTACAGACATTTAAACTATTTAAAAATAAAATACTGAAAATGCAAAAATTATAAATACACCACCAATTAGAATTTCTTATACCTTAATTATGATATTACATTTATCGATGACATTTTTATTAAAACAAGGTTAAAGACATCAATATGACATAATTACTGAAAGACAAATATCTCTGTTGAAGGAAATTTTTTAAACAAACAAGACCTTTTAAAGCAATCTCTATGTTTTAGGTTTGTTTCTCATTTATATACTTTTAAATTTCTTTTATTGTCACTGCTTACCACTTATAATTAATTTAAATTATTTTATCAAGAAAATATAAAGATTGCAAACTAACGAAGGGCCTTTCTTTAAAAGCATAAAGTTTTAAAAAATTAAAAGGCATATAAAATCTTTACGATTCTAAATTTATATATTGAATAGAAACTTCCTTGTTTTCTATAACCGTTGTGAATTTATAACATTATTACTTGTTTAAAAATTGAAAAGAAAAAATATATTTTAAAGAGAATATTAAAAATAAAAAACGATAAATTTAAAATAGTATCATGTCTAATAAGAGAACTAAAATCTGTTTTTTAAAATAAGTTTAACAAAACAAAATAAGAATTCAAAGTTTCTAAGCTTTTAAAAACACTGTTCAATTATATCGCAATACAAATTTCCTTAAAAATCTCAACACGAATAGCAAGTTCGTGACATCAAAACAGAAATAGCCTTCTCACAAAAGCCTCAAATTATCAGTTTAATATCCACGCATTGGATTGTGGGTCACGTCTGAACTAGAGCTATTAATATGCAAAAACCGAGACTTGAAACATGATTGTCTTATTTCAGGGTTACATGAGGTTGCGTGCTGTATTCAAATTTACATTCATATTGAATTTATGTGAACATTTGCGTGTGGATTGCATATAAATCTATGAAATTGAAAGTTTGATTGATAAACAATGTTTATGAATTAATAGTGCCTTATAAGATTTCGTCTTATGCTCTAAATGAATATAACTACAACTTAATTATGATTTTTTTTTCTTTCATATCAATAATACTTGAAAAATTCAGCAGAGAATCTGATTTAGTATTTTCTATGCCCACTTAAAAGAGTTTATAATATAAAGCATGAATTATTGTGATTATTTAAATAAAATTACAAATAAAAGAATGAATACCAATGGAATTGAACAACAATTTTTTATTATTCTGCATTAATTATAAATGGAAACTCCACATAAGATAAATGTTTAGTGCTTGATATGATTATCTAATGGAATTTATTTACAATTTAATACGTGAGTTGTTTGCATGCGTAATCGCATATCTTATCAATTATATATTTTAATGTAAACATTGCGTTTAGTTTACTTTGTTATTGGTGAACAGTGAGTCACTTGGCCCATGACATTTGAAGTTTGTTTGATCAGTATTGCTTAAAATATTTAATGAAAATTATTATTATGCAATAGCAAGTATTTATGTTGCTTTTGACTGTGAAATGGTGAAAAGTAAAGCTTTAATTAACACCAAATTAACAGCAAATGAGTTTAAAACATTCTTTTAGGCACAACGTTTGTAGCAACACTAATGATAACTTTCCGGTTTGTTTCCTTTTTTTGACTTACTGAAATTTTTCGTCTCTCGGTTAGCAATCGTCTGAATGACTAAGCGATACTTGTGTTAATCCTGCTTCATTTTTTTAAACAATAATGAGGCGACCAACAATATCAGAGGAAAAAATAAACGCGAGAATCAAGCAATTTGAAAATAAATCTGTCGAAATAGCGGCAAATCGTGAAAAATTCAGTAACGTTAACCTTTAAATTTTCATTTCTATATTTCATGTAACATGGTATCATAACAGCTTCTACCTTAAAACCTTTCTAAGCTTTAAATTTTGAGATTAACAAAACTCATACTAACATAGAAGTCTTAGATATTCTGTTCATTGTATTGTATGTACTCATTTTTGTACTGTAATATTTTCGGTTGCTGACGCTGAAAAACGCCAATAATTTGCTTAATTTTTAATTCATTGAAATCCCAAAAGGAGCATATTTCCACCCTCCAAAGTATTTGTATATACCAAATTTGCAAGCTCTAAATATAACTACTTAAGCTGTAGAGTGTTAACACACACACACATGCACTCACGCACACACACACATGCACTCACGCACACACACATACACATTATTATAAGTAAAGATTGTGGTGAAAGTAATGTTACAGTATGACAAGGCAGTGAACATTTTTTTCTAAGGTATCTGTTTACGTGCGGAGGCAGATTTTTGAAAAAAACTCCCTAATTATCAATTTTAGTTTATTTTCCAGATCATTGCAATTCAAAACAATGAATGATACCATTTAAAATTTTTTTATATAACTTGAAACTCAATTAAATGAGGAAATTTGGGTAAAAAATAGGGAAAACGATTGATGTAAAATGTAAAACACCCTAGCAGAAATTCCAATCAATATTAACAAATTATTTTTCTACAGTCCATATTTACAGTTTTAGTGAAGGCAATGCACTAGGATCTAAGAAATGTTTGCATTTACAAGAAAGTTATGGTAGTTTGAACATTTCCTAACTCAAAATTTACCAAGATTCATTCATGTAAACAAAATTAAGCAGCTCTAAATTTTTTTTAAAAAGCCATTCATCTCAAAACTATAATCCTAGTTCATTGCCTTAAGGATAGTATAGATAGCATGCATAAAAAGTTTCAGCAATGAATATTTATAATATTTTGAGATATGATGTTTTGCGCATCAAAATTTTAAAAAATAGAAGTTCCTCAAAAAATGCATTTAACGTTTTTATTCATGTTTAGTGAAAAAAAATCTTAATTTACCTTTTTTTTAATATTTACCACATTTGTAGCATACACCTTTCTAGTTATTAATTTTATCAGGTTTTTTTTTCTTTTTAGTGATTTTTAATATTTTTCTAGCGATTTTTGCTGCACTTAAAGACTATATTTTTGAAGTGATGATTCGTTTTTTATCGAGAGAAAGAAAGTCGTTCAGTGTATAATCCCCAGGAGTTACTCTCAGTTCAGAAAATTTTTTAAGAAGCCATAAAATCTTTCATTAAAAATTATTACAGATATTGATGCTCCAAAATGGAAAGTCTGTGCCTCGACAAATGGGCTTTTTGGAGCAATCGTCCACAAAAGATTACCGAAGCTTTCATTAGTATTTTGAGTCTTAACGTGCAAGCATTTTTTAGTAAGTCCTGATCGCATAGCTGCATATATGAAGGCTTATGATGTTCTGTGGAAGATCTGTATTGCCCTATGTAGACCTATTAGCAATTTCTTTTCACTGCAAGTCGTGTTTTGAATATGAAGTTGCAGTTCTTCTACAATGTCTATTAACATGAAACTTTCGTTCCTTACTTCTTTTAATACTTTTTCTGCCTACTTTAAAACTTTTTTTAAACAATAAAAAATATTCAGGTCAAATTGTGCATTATTCACTCGAAAAAAAATAAAGAAAATAAATATATAGCATGGGGACAGCAGATGTTTTCAAAACGTAAACAATGTTCGAGAAACAGATATTGCCAATCTTTGTATATAAAATATTGAGCACATATCTAAACTTAGATGGCTTGCATATAGAGTATGTTAGAAATTGAAAAAAAAAATGAATTAATTTATGATATGAGCAGCGTAAATTTGATAAAACGATAAAAAAAATGACCAACTTTCGGTTTCCTTTTTCACTAATTTAAATTACATAAATGTTCATACCTGCATCTCTATTAATCGCAGAGGAAAAGTAAACACATATTTAGAAAGCTAAATAAATGTATTTTAAAATGAAAATAAAAAATTGTAAATTTTGACCAAAAGTGGCTTTTAAGATGTAGACAGATACATTGGGAAATACAAATCATGTAAAAGGGCATTAAATGCTTTTCATACAGTAAACCATTCCCTAGAAAAATATTGATAAGTAAAAACTTATTGAGAATTTTTCCTTTCATCCAAAATCATTTGCATTTATTTTATTATGTTTATCATTTTTGCAGCAAATCTTTGCCAATTTATTTATTTACGGCAATCCCGTATTTTTCTTAGGTGGCGATAAGTATTTATTTTTAGCCAGAATTTTATACATTAAAAGAAGATCTTATATTCATCAAGAAAATTATGATTTTTTTCATACAATCCAGTTCTTAACTTAAACGCACTTTTAAATATCTACTAAAATACATAGATTCCTTTTTTTATGCATGCTGAATCTTGTAATCAGATTCAATTATAACGAACACCTGCTGCTAAGAATCAAATTCCCGCTCTATTTCGAAGGTCATATGTTACATCGTTTGCAAACATGGTTCGGTAACAACTCACTGTCATCCGCGGTCTATATTGACCTCTACTGTTAACAACATATGGGAAGTACTTAAGACTAAGTATAATATATAGGTAATTAAAGCACTCACAGATTAAAACAGACTCGTTAACAAGGCAAATCAAAGAGAATCATCACAGAACGTGGAAGTGCTGAATTGCTCCAGAGATAAACAACTTGTTAACACAAAGCACGTGAGAAGGGGCTACGAGCGTGCTTTTGGGGTGGAATGCTCGCGACCCGGTGAAGAGCGGTCAAACTCCAGCCTCGGGGCTGGACGATGAGATTTGGAATTTTTGATTCGAATTTTGGAAGGGTATGACGTCATTCGGTTAAACGCGGAAGATTCGAGAGACCTGGATGGATATAAATTTGAGATGGAAACCTTGAGATTTAATAAGGGGATTCGATCTCACGGATTGTTTCGCTTATCGCCTATATTATCTAGATTCCTGAATGAGGTAATTTTGGACTGTTATTCATCGGTGTTCTTTCTATTATTGTCTATCCAATTTTTGTTTTTCAAGAGGAAACTAAGTATTTACTGTCTATAACATTGATGCTTTCAACTTCTCTCTCTCTCTTTTTGTCCCTATAAACCGTTTATCTTTTCTTGATTAAGCATGCACAAATGCTAATTATTGTTTTGAGGTATTTTTTTAACTTTCATAATTGAGTAATCAGAAGTCTCTAATTGATTTAAATAAACGAAATTCATTATAAGAATAAATAAGTTTGCTATATATTAGATAACTTAAACTATTATCTGTAAATACAATCAACTCTTCTACAGCATGGGATTTTGTCTACACTTTTTCTGAACAAATACTAAAATAATTCGAAACCTTTCATAATATAACTCACAAACGGTTTCCACATTTAAACATTTCTCAAATGGTTTTCACATTCAAATATTTCTCAAACTGTTTCCATATTCAAACATTTCTAAAACGGCAAAAAATTATGGCGCTCCCCTACATCATCATTATATTGGGGTAACATGATTTCTATATAATATTGTACAAAAATTATGAAGCCTTCTATAATTTCATGGAATGTTGCCATTCTTTAAATATGGAAAGGAATTACATGATTTTCAACCCATAAATCATAAGATCCTTTAGTCCATAAAGTATGATAACTTTCCCCATTTTTAAAAAAAACCTTCCCAGAGTTCCTTTCTACAATTTAATTCAGTTATGTTAATGACCCTCTGTGAAGGTAAGCTTTCGGAATATGTAAATTTCTGTAGTGATCAATTGAAGGTACATAAGCGAGAGTTTATCTCCAAACCTTTACACCACACCAGCATCAGAACGTTTTAATTATAATGATTGAAATTAGACCAAATAGGTTAAACACAGTAGTTCCTAACCTTCAACCTTTCGGCTTCATAATTAAGAAAGAATTTACTTGTTGATAGTTCAGTTATTGATTATTTTTGTATTAAATCGTTCGCAATAATTTTTCTGAAGAACTTTTTGAACAAATTTTCAAAAATATTTATATCTTTTACACAATACAAATCATAATTAGCATTATACGTATTATAATTATTACATTATCACTGAAATTATGTAATTGCATCCAAATATCTCTGAGTTTCTAGTTTTATTTAGATGAAAGTACAATGAATTATTTTCTCTTATTGAATTTCAGGTCTAAAACAATAAAATTCAGAATATATACGTATTTATTTATAGTCTAAGACGAAGTTGTCTCAAAATAATTGACGTTTAAAAGGGACAAAAACTTATATAATTTAATAATTTATACAAAAAGCATAGTTTTTAAAAACTTACTAATAGGAATTGTCTTTCATACAAGAAGAGTCGACAATTGAAAGTTCTCCACTAAATTTCAGAAAATAAACCATACAATAATTACGTTTGCATGACGCAGCTGTCTTGCGACATTTATATTTCAAAATTTGAAAAAAGGGAAGGAAGGAAAATAATAAGAAAAATAAGCGAAACAAAGCGAAAAAATATCAAAATATTTGAAACAAAATTGCAGAATAACAGCTCACAAATTAGCTATTATTTTTAAATAATTAAAACCACTTTTACCTTCTAAATAAAAAGCAATATATTTATTATTAGAAATTGAATAATTGTCTTTCAAAAAAAATCAGGCTTTTTTAAATGCATTAAAAATCAAAAGGTTTTTAAGAAAATAAAAATAAAATCATTCTTCAAAGCTCATGAAATAATTTGCAGAATATTGATTTTTAAATAATTTGTAAGATGATAAGCTTTTTAAGAATTTCAGGTAATTGTTAGCATTAAATTTCATTTCACTGTTTCGGCCATCTTACATAAAATTATCTAATAAATCAATTTTCCCTATTCTTATTTCTTTTGTGTTTCTATAAATTATATAATCAATATTTGACTTCATTTCCTAATGTTTAATCATCTTAAAACTAACTCTGAAAACCACCTTAAACTTTTCCCCATCTCTAGCTGTAACTTTTTCTATTATTTCTCCCTATTTTTTAATCCTACCAACATACTAGAGTCAAACAGAGAGTTGATAATCGCTCCAGAGACATTAGCAGCAACTAATTGTTTATGGAAGCTGTAAAGGTTCAGTAAAGAGCAAGCAATCAACGGATACACTCCACTGAACATTTCTCTCTTCTGTGCTATTTTTTAAGTAAATGTTTTAATTTTGTATGTGTGTAACGTAACTACGAGAACTAATTGATATTTTAAATGGAGTAGTTAATGAACTCAAAACGGCCATCCACAGGATTTCTAATCTCTACAAGTTTTTTGAAAGTGATATAAATACTTATTAATTTTTAAACTATAGTCGTGATGCCATTTTTTTCTTTTTTTTTTTTTTTTCAAAAAAGTACATGATTGAAGATGGCGGTGAATAAATATTTTATAGACGAATTTTCAAATTATGATAGATTACAAATTTTTTTTTCATTCCATTTAAAGTAATTAATTTGTTTAGTAATTTAAATGTTGTAATTATAAGCGACAAAGTTCCATTCTTTAAAAAGTAATCTTAATGAAAACCATATGTGAGATTTTATCATTGATTTAATGAATGGTTAATTTGAGAATAATAGAAAAAATTGAATTGTAATGCATATTTATATTAATATTTGCATTTATACAAAGGAAAATTTGAAAATATTTTCCAGAATTATAAATATTTCCCCGTTCCTTAAAAAAAAACTTTTTTTTAAAGTTTATTAAATAAAATAAATAAGAAATCATTCATAAAAGCAAAAATAGATCTTTTCAAACCAAATAATAATAATAATAAAACTGAATTTCAAATTTACTGAAATATCAGATTTGAATGTAGAAATTTGTCAAATAATTAATACTATGTTATTTTACTTCTTTTGTATTGAAATTGCTATAAATTTATAATGAATGTTAAAAAGTGTTACTAATTTAATGTTGAATCTGATTTATAATTAATCATTTAGAAACAATAATTTCTAAATTATAATGTCCCCGTTATATTTTTCATCTTTCATTCAATAAAAAATTAAGGATTTAATTTTAAGGGATTTAATTAATCAATTAGATTAAACTAATTAAAATTAATCCAATCACTAAGTAATCTGCAGTTAACAACCGATAGTAGAATTAATAAATATGAAGAACTTTTTTATTCAAAATTCCATTCAGTCCGAACTTTCATTGAATTATTTTAGAAAGAAAATGTGAAAAAAAAGAACATCCGTGCTAGATTGTTCGAATTACAAATCATTAAACGTGCTAGATACTATAACGCGCAGATGATCTTTTTTAAAAAAATGCATAACAAATAAACGAACAATATTGTGATGAAACGATTTTCAGTATCCTGTTTAGATAGCAAGACAGTTGTATTTGAAGTTATAAAAACCGTTTTTGTGACATCTGCCTCTGTGTTTTCGAATTGTCATTTCTCTGTACTACTTATGTGTCCTTGACTTTCAGTCAGCAGAGAATCTTCCCATAGTCCAGGATCACGAACTATCTGTTGAAAGCTCCATTAGCAGGTGGCATGCCCGATTTCCGAATTTTAAGTTATTTTTAGTGAAAGTAAAGTGGGACAAATGACGGAATACAGGGTACTCGAACATTTGCGTCTCCAAAAGAAAATATTTGATTTTTAAAGTGAAACGAAAAATAACAGTTCCTGTCTCACGAGTTCGAAGTCATAAGAAACCTTTTTTCAGAGAACCACATTTCTTTCAAGTGCCATTTTATTTCTCACGAGAAAAACATTTTGATTTTACAATTCTTGGTAGAGGGCTAAAACCTTATGCTCACTTTTCCGGTTTTTGGTATTGTAATTTCATGGAATCTTATTATTTTGGAAATCATAAGCGGAATCTGTAATGCTCAGTAGGTACATTAGAGATTTAATTCAACTATGCAGTAATTTTTCATTTTAAATGCACTGATCCCTTTACAAATAAGTATGATAAAATACATGTGAAAGCTGATAATTCAAAGATACGAAATTTTAACAACAGGCATTTGATGGCAGGATGATGTCTTCGCCATTAATTAGAAGGAGAAAAAAGTCGAAACTTTTTTTAAATGTCAGCTGACGCTTTTGTGGTAAAGATTTAAATGAGGCAAAACGGGAAATGCTTAAAAAATCATGACATTTTTTTTCTTCAAAAGATAACTTTTTCAGAGATTTATAACTATTTCGTTATTGAACAACGGTGCTAGAACATGTTGAAAAGTTTCTTAATCCTAGGATTTAAAAAATGCCGATGCATTTAGAACTCAAATTATGCACCTGTTCACGTAACTTGACCTGTCCGAAGTTTATTACGACATACTGTCATAAAAAAATTGAGAGACCAGCCATTATTTCACCACAGCTTCCCTTTCTTGCTTTAATGATCCAAATCCATGGAATTTCTGGTAATGAAAGTCTTTAAAGCGTCATATTGGAAATCCAAAGCATCATATTTTAATAAAAAAAGAGTATTTTTTTGTATTTTTTTCCTGAATATTTCAATGCATTAGAAGGAGAGATAATTTTATTACTCATTAAATATCAGTTGTGAATTATATATTGCGCATCTACTTGTATCTAAGCCAAAAATTTATTTTAGATTTATTTAAATTAACTTGTAGTTTTGTTGCCAAACGAGGGCAATTTTAGATCTTTGAATTGTGTGCTAAGAGAATGATAGCTAAGACAGAGCATTATATCTAAGCTTCTGTACTATATTAACAAGAGGGCATTTTGTATGAAACTAGGCATTGAACATGTGGACCTTTAGTTTCTCACCACCGGGTCTACGCAGATCCTGAATTGGTAAACATAAACGGATTATAGACAGTCATATACAAACTGCATACATGAGAAGAAAATTATTTAAATATTATCAAATAAAAATTTGAAACATGGTGTCACAAACTTTTTGTAATTTTATTGTTAATAATAATAAAATTTAAAGTTATCAAACAAAATTTTTATTCAATGCATTTAAATTACATTTTGATATTAAAATAATGTTACTCTGAAAAATAATTTTAATTGGGCCCAATATTTCATGGCACGTTTTATATGGTATGCAGTTAGTTTTATTACTTGGCGGTACTTTACAGAATAAAACTGAAACTGATGTATTAAAGAATAAAGGAACTAGAGAGAAAAGCTTACACTTAAAATTTTAATTCAGAATAAATAAAAAAATAAAGCATTTTGTACTAAAATATTAACAAAGATTATAGAAAATAAGCCGCTCGATAATTTAGTGTTACAAAGAAGGTTATGAACGTTAAAACGCTGGCAAACGTATAATGAACAATTCCCTTAACTATATATGACCCATTTCAAAACACAAAATGGTATTATTTCATTCTAACTTCAAATGGGACCCCTCATTATCATTTTCAACTGGTATCATCATCTAGCTCCAGACAGAACCGGCGTCAAATTAGGGTCACCGTGAGCATCTCTCGATGTCGTAAAACACCGGAAACTGGTCCGTTCTTTCGTTTATCTGCGCCAACAACAAAGAAAAATTCCAAACCACAAGAGAGAAGCGATGCTATGAAAGCCTTCTTAGCATTCCACAGCATGGTATATTCCTAGCAAGCAGGTCAGGAAAACAGGAAACTGTAGATGAATCTTCTTCAGTGAAGGACGTTTGCGTCCAGTTGACTTTTCTGTGGAGTCCGATCGATTAGAGATCTGCGCAACTTATTTGTATTGTTTTTGTTTTGTGGGAAATCTGCTTATGACAAAGAAAAGTAGTGAAATCACAGGAGATCCATATGGATACGATATCTTAACGATTGAATGGATAAATGTGAACCAGGAAACTGTAACTGACCATTTTTATCGCTGATATCGGAAAGTTTATTTCAACAGTTATTGTTTAAGGAGTTTTAGGGAAGAAGTATGCGAAACATTTTAACAGCTGAACCATGAAACATTGTGAAATATATGTAGTTGTTAGTGATTTAGTATGAGAATTGTATTTGTTTACATAATTTGTATTTCTTTGCAAGATAATGTTGTAACTTTGAATAGAAGAAAATTAAATAATGTTGAAAGAAGGTCATTTGCATTGTGAATAAAGCGTGCCTTATGTTTCAATGAAAATAGAAAATAATTTGCAATAGTTTAGAAACAATTACCACACAATTATCTACATGGATTGATAAATTTTATTAGAAAACATTAATTAAAGAACCTAATAATACATTAATTTTATACCTAGTGTAAGATTTCTGTCGGGGCTTCTGAATGTATCACACATTTGTAATTCGGATTACCAGTTATCATGTTAGAAAACAATGCAATCTCGGTTTTTTTAAAAATAATTATTATATTTTTATATAAAATAGCTAATATATATTATTATTTCATAATAATTTTAATTATTTTTATTTGATATTTAAACGTTTTTAATTCAGCAGTTTTATTTTAGATATCAAATATGAGAACACAGATTATGTAGAAAAATGTTAAAAAGTCATTGCATGAAAGAAACTAATTGAACTTTTCCAATACACTACATTGCAAATAACTATTAAATATATAATAATTACTTTCGATACAATGGCAAAGTTAAAATAAAAGTATTAATTTAACTCTGAATATTCAAATAATATTCTGAACTAGAAAAATTAGATAAGTTTTTGAAATTAATTTTGTAGACCCTGAGGAGAGAAGAATGTTTTCTCAATTTTTTAATTTGTACTATTCGTTGTAATTTATTTCTGAATAAATGTACGTTAATTGTTTTTCCTTTAATTAATGTATGCCTCTTGATTCCAATTTTAAAGGGAAGCATATTAAAAATTACATTTTAACTTTAGAACTGATTATTGATTAAACATGATTATTTTTTTATGTAAAAGTAAAGCAAAATACCCCCTATACGAGATGGAAATTACAATTGTGAAAAATTGTTTTTAATGAAAGTGATTGATGATTTAATTTAACTTTCCTTCCACAATTATAAATACCTTTTAATTATTTAGATATCGCCCTAAATTAAGATCCCAGAGGATGACAGGGCCTCATAATTGAGGATGAGATTCAGCCGGTATGGTGGTTGGATCTCGCCAACCCGGTAGGTACAATAATATGTAGGGGTCTGACCTCCCATCGATGATGGGAGGTACTCCGTACGGGGAAGGTTGTACCGTGGCCAATGATGACCATTAGGACTCAACCACAGTTCCCGGTAGTGTTGCTGTTGCGGCGGTCCGGACATTCAGTTTTACGTGGCGCATCCGTGGGCCATCGGATGGGCCGGAGGTCAGTAACATGACTTACCATAAAGGAAAAAATATGCTGAATAAATAATACTTTTGGCCATATTTTCCGAACGAACGGTTTTTTTTTTTTTTTTGCATGAAAACATTGAATAAGAAATCACATTTTCTTGTTAAGAAATATAAAAGAAAAATTTTTATTCATAATATTAAGTTTTTTAATTTAAAGCATTTGCCTTCTTTTTTAATGAAACACAAATTATTATTCTAAATTGAATTTCCTTAAATAACTAATGACGCCAATTCAAATTGTTTAGTAAATTTATAATTTCCTTTCATACAAGAAATATTTTATTCTCTAATGCTACACTTAATATCTAGGGAATTTATTCTCTATGATGAAAATCTATAAATAAAATATTGGTCGGGCATAAATGTGAACTCTTATGTTTTATTAACACATAAAAAAAATCAAAGAAAAAACACTCCACCGACAAACAAACTTAACACAGAAAAGCTGACCTTTTCTAGATGTTTACTAGTCCATACTTGACCATTTTTTAAATCTGAAATGTAAATCTCGTAAGTCTAACACCCACGGAACTAAGACTATTAAAATATCCAATTAGTGAAAGAAAAAAAAAATACTTGAAACCGGAAGGGTGTTAAATCATTGAAGAATCTGACCCGAGGAACAACCTGAAGACCCTGAAGCTAGGGGCACTCCGAAAACTTTGCCAAACCAGCTTGGTAAGCCAACCGAGCCTAAGTCTTGCATAGTCACATTAATGGCCTGGGGTTATGGGTTATTACTGCTCCCGACTAGTTTCTGCTCCGGGTCAATGGGTCGAATATGCTGACCACAGATAGAAATAATTTCTACTTTGAAATTCGCCAACGCAGCTTAGAAGGATGAAGGATGAAATTCCTGCAGCAGTGAATGGGATTACTAAGGAATTGATCGGATATTTGTCTATACCACGACACAAAGTATGTTTGAATCAAAGGAATGTTTGAAGGTCAGAGTTAATAAGCAGTTGTTCAAGAGATTATATTTACATGAACTGAAGTGTTGTAGAAACGAGCATAAGATAAGAGCCTGGAATGCTTAATTGTACAAACATGCTTCTTATTAATTTTATAAAACATGGTTTTTGACTTTTTAATCTCAGCTTTGAGATATAAAACATCTCTTTCTTTAATCTCCTGCGAAATTCTTTTAATTTTCTTTTATTTGAGTCTACATTTTCAAAATTTCATTAGTTTGTTTTAAAAATAGGAATATTCTTTCTTCATTCTGATTGTTTCAGCCGTGTATAATTAATTGATCCATTATTGTCTTTAAAACCATTTACTTAATTCTTTAAATAATTTTGGGATCCATTTCTGCTTCTTGTTACAACCCTTTCATAATTGTTTGTAAAAAGGCTTGAAATCGATCCATGTTTTTTGTCGATCCAGAAAAATGAAATATATTTAGACAAATATCCATTATGAAATATATAAAAGACTAAATGCAGAACAGCTAGTATACAGGCTAGATAAGTTACAGCTTTAACTGGTTGCGATCCAAACTAAAGAACAAACAGATAAGAACTGTTGTTATTTCATTCGTTTGTTCACAAAGAAACCGATGCGGAATTAAAATGAAGTGGAAAAACAACAAAAACAGACGGAACGCGGAAAAGAGAAAATTGTTCCTAATTCCTGATAAACATTCTAGTTCCAGCTGTTACTGGTAATAGAGAAACGTGGAAGTAGATTCTGTGAAACGATTCTTTCGAAACCGGATTCATTAGCAGCTGAATCACACAAATGTTACATTACTATTTTGTAAATTGAATAAAACAGAATAATTAATTATACCATAATCAGAGTACTTACGAATCATATTTTATTGCTTTTATTCTAATTGCTAAAGGAAATTTCCAACAAATTACTTAACAGCATTTTGTAATTTTATTTTAAATTAATGTAAATTCGTGGTTTTTTTAATACCTATAATGTAATGATAAATAACTTTTGAAATAGTATTTCAAGCTGAACGTCCCATGGTAAGGCTATGTAAAACTCGCGGCTCTTTTATTCTAAATACTGTTAAGGATAATGATATGATAGACTTAATAAAATGATAATATATATGACTTAATAGAATTGTACTACTATTACTCAATTCGCTTTGGCAACATCTGCCACAAATAAGGGTTTTACTATCAAAGAAGATAAAATCAAATTTATGGAATTCTCGAATCCAGCTAATAATAACAATGTTCCCCTGTGTATTAAAGCTCATATTTTCGAAAAAGTCGATTATTTCAAATATCTTTGTACAGTGATTAATGACTATAATAGACTCAAAGCAAAAATTGATAATAGAATAAAATGGCACAAAAATGACTTGGAGTCCTACGAAGCATTCATTAAAATGCTTCTTTCAACTGAAAAAATAACTAAGATCCAACTTCATCAGTCGAAAAACTGAACTAAGAATTTATAAGTCGTTTATTATACCTGAAACGCTCTATGCAAGTAAAAATTGGACTCTCAGCGTTCTCTAAATGTGTTGGAGAGATAGATCATTGAAACAATCTTTGTTTCAATGATATATCTCTCCAACGAGATAGGGGTATTTCAGTACTAGATAGTGGATGTTGGTGAACTAGATTAAATCTTGAACTATGCAAACTTTTCGGGTAACCACAAATAATACTGGTTATCAGGAGCAATAGATTAAGATGACTCGACCATATCTCGAGAAGCCCTGAAAACAGCGTCCTCAAAATATCCACTTTTTAAAATCCAATGGGATCCCGGACCAGAGAAAGACCTTCAACTAGTTGGCTGACTGATATAGAGACTCCTGATTGGTCTGACGATAAAAAACTAGAAGGGAGTTGAGAGGGATAGAAAGTGCTTGAAAGCACGAGTGATTGAGGCAGGTAAGATCTGTAAGGGGTTGTTATGCTCATAAAGAAGAAGATTATGGAGATAACTACTTTATAACACAATCAGTTATTATCGAATTTCAACTGTTGCATCAATAGAAAATAGTTCGGCATTAAAAGTAAAATAAGGGCATTACTAAAGCTTCCATTGAATAAACTCAAGGAAAATGACTATAGAACTCTTAAATTTTATCAGAATTACATTTTATTCCACTTTGAAATTATTTAAATATAAGTTTTTGAAATTTTTGTATTTGCTTATAATACATATTTAATTCCCATGCCTTTTTAAATTGCCTGTTATAAAAATAGTTAATATACAAAGAAGAATTACACTGTCATCAAAAAATATCTTAATTTTTAAAGATTGTACATTTTTCTACAACAAGAACCCTGGTTTTTTACTACGATGCGCCAAATCAGGGTTAAAATCATGCCAATGAGCAATAATAATGTACAGCGTACATAAAAACAGAGTTCATAAAAACATACAAAATTAAATGTGCATACTTGATTTACTCTAATATGCGAAAATTCGAGGATGTGGTGTCTTACCAAGTAAACAAGGCAATGAAATATTCGAGTTTTCGAAGATTAACAAACGCTGTGGATTGCAATTTGGGCAATCTGGCATTATATGTCGGACAGATATTTGGTAGTCACACTAGAAACATAGAAATGATTTATCACCAAGCAACAAGTGGAGATAGATGTATCTAGTATACTCAATGCGTATACCGGTTGACACTGTGTCTCTGCTTATCGATTCGGCAATGAAAACCATAGTTGCACATGAGTTTTTGATGAAGTAACTCATGAAATTTTTTTAAATCTTATGTAATGAAATATATTGAATCTCTCTTTCACAATACCCTTTCAGTCTACCTCTTCCGTCTTTTCAGTCTAAGAAAAGTGAAAGTATCACGTAATTCTCAGATGTTGCAATGATTTGGTATTTCTTGAAAATAGACCAGCTTCCAAAATCACATCTTAATTCAAACCATGTCTTGGTCAAATCAAAATGAAAAGCTTTATCGATTGTTTAGTACCTTAGTGCGCGTCTGAAAGGCATCGTGCGTCCCAATTTCCCAACGACAGATTTTATCTCGATTTGAAATAGTTGCAAAACCGGCACAAATGATACAATTTTTCTACCTTAATGCTCATTTCGTTATCTCTTTCCATCAACGTCGCTCGGAGATTTTATTTGGATCGTGAAAGAAAGCTACACACCAACAGCAGATGCAGAAGCCACAGAATTAAAAAAAACTTTAAAAAATCACACGCATCACTGTTACTTTGAGGGAACATGCACTGATAAAATAGGGTTTTGGAAAGAAAAAAAGAGCAATTGTAAAATTATTTATAAATAAATTAATTACAGTTGTCTCTACTTTTTTTTACTTTCATGTAAACGCTGCATAGATAAAATATAGTAATTTTGAAAAAAATCGAATTTGAGATTTTGACTAATCTCTATGGGCTGAACATCCCAGAATTTGAAAAACACATTTTGGAAAATATACATCTGTATGTCTGTGACAAAAATTGTTTATTAATTGTGCAAATGGCAAGAAATTTGGCATATGTTCTTTGCACCGAAATTGTTGATTTCCTTAAAATTTTGGGTAAAAATCTGTTCAGAGTGGGTTTGTCTGCCAGGCTGTTCAAAAATAAATTAACAAGATAAGTACAAAACGAAGGGAGATAGATAGATAATATTAGGCACGCAAATTTAAAATCTATTGTGTAGACACCTGTCAAACTTTAGGTCAACAATGGATTGATTGTTTGTCGGTTTGTTTTTTCGGAAATATGTAAACGAGATTATGCAAAAATGCAATGACATAAGTATATCAAACAAGGTAAGTGATTTTGAGGGTGCAAGCACAGTTTTGAGTCAAATCTTTTCTTCAATCGATTGAGAAAAAATGCGTCAAAAGCTCAAATTAGATTTTCTAAAATTATTGACCATATACATGCCAGGGTTGAACATCAAAAAAAAAAAAAAAAAAAAAAACGCCACGGATGGCACGGTGGATTTAATAAATAATATAAATATACTCAAATTTTTTACGCCAGTGCACAGTGCATTCTCTGGCATGGCAAGTTCATTAGAGAGTATGTGACAAAGTTTTAGAAGACCACTCCAGCTGGTTTTATTTATGTAGCAAATGTTTAATAGAATATTACAAAATTTTCGTTGCAATGCAGTGGATAGTCTTTACTTTTATGTATCCAGAGTACGCGAGGAGGAAATACTGTATTCATCTCATGCATACACAAACATACGCAACTCATGACATTTTAATAAGTTTCCAAATTTTATATTTCTTAGAGTCAAGAAAGCCCATTTTTAGAATTATGTGTTTGTCTGTAAACATGATAAGTCAAAAGCGCTATAAGTTAAAGAAACGAAATTGATAAGTAGTCTTTACATATACGAAATTAATCCAGAAGAAAACGCCAATCATTTCGTTCCCAAGCGAAGATGGTAACAAAAAACTTCAAGGTCAAGATACTTAAGATTTGTTATATAGTTTTACTATTAGAAAATAAATCAGTCAATGACCTGACAGTTAGTCGGTCAATATTTCTAATGTATATGAAAGCGATAACTTTAGTTGTTACCAGAGAAATAAATACATCAAATTGATACTGACAAAATGTAGTTAGATGGTAGCAAGTGGTCAGTGAATTTATATTACACAATACTATATCATTTGAATGCGTAATGAGCAAAGCAAGAGTTAAAATAAAAGATCTTCATATGTATGACAATTTAAAGTTCAAAAATACTTTGCAATGGGAACCATTATTTTCAAATCATGTATACCAGATTCAATTGAAATTGGAAATAGTCGATTATATCAAAAAATCGTAGTTCTATTTTTTCCTCGAAAATATTAAATATTCTTAATTTCTGAGCAGTCTTCTTTATAGAACTGTTTAAATTTTCTTTATATCTTTATCCTTTGAGAAGTTACATTGTTTTTTTAATAGTTGCATAATAAATATTTAAATATTATTTTTTCAGATACTAAATTATAGTCAAAATTTCTTGAACAACCCCTCTTAAACTCGATCTAAACAATTTTTTTTTGTTTAAATGTGTGATGATAAATTCTCAATGTGTTTTGCAACGCCCAAACAATAGTATTAAGAAATATTTTTAAAGTTTTAATGCATCAAATTAAAAAAAAGTGAAAATTTCAAGGTGTTATTTATCAGTTGAACTCCAATTAGTATGGATTGAAATCAATCTTTTTTTACAGTTCAGTAATAAGGTAGCATAATGTCAAGATTTTGAATAAATTATTAATACACTTTAAACTTAGATTTTGCGACAAACGAAAAAAAAATGAAATTTTACAAGGGGAAAAATGCTATTTAGAAATTTCAAACACACATTCAAGAAAAATTGAAACCTTATTAATATATTATTAAAAAATTGTTCGTTCATTATGCATGAACTGATTTCAGATACAAATTTTATTATGCAGAGAAGTTATGCAATAGTATATTGATTGCAATTCCAATTCTCTTCGTTAACTTTGATCTGTATGATAGTAAGTGTTCTAAAAAGATTTCAATCTCTTGGGTTTTTTTAATAAATATTTGGACCAGCGAAAGAAGATTAATTAATTTAATGTCATTAACTTCTGACCGCAATTATCTAGTGGCAGATGAGAATGTTTTATGACAAAAATAGATGCAAGTACTGAAATTAGTAGTTTGCCTTGGTAGAATTTTCTAGATTCTTCGATACCTAATAACATGTTTAGATGAAAATAAAAACTCATCCAAAGAGTGGGTTTTCAAGGATAACTGTTTTAGAAATTACATTATGAAACGACCTAGAAAGGACATAACTCGTTCCTAGTTAAAAAGAAATGAAAAGTTGTTTATGAACGCAGGCGAGAAACTATTTTCATATGAAATCAAAAACAGAATTGCTCTAATTGGATTATAACACCACGTTTTATCATTTCACTCTTTAACAGGATTTTCTAACCACATTTCGGTTGTTCCTCTTAATTTTGAGTTTTTACTGGTCAAAATATAATATGCGTTGTATTTCGAATCAAATGATTTATTTGATATCATGGAGGAAAAAAAAAGAAACAAGATAACGGATGTTTTCTTTTAAAAAGTGTTAAAACAAAAATGTTCATTGATGCATTTACAGATGCGAAAGGATTTCTTTTCCCATTATACAATTCTTTTCTTGGAAATATTTAATGAGAATCAGGCATACTAAGCAATTTATTTTATCTGTAGTTTTGAATAACCATTTAACGCAATGCAATTTTCAGTACATTTCAGAAACACTTTCGTAATGTAAACAATCTGTATTCAGAATTGATATTCTATGTTATGAAGTCTGTAATTTCGAAATCTATCTTGTGAATCTATTCTATTCAAAGAATTGGTTGTTTGTAAAAAACTGTGTTTTAGTAATTGACTTCCATTTAAATATAAATTGCAATGAAAAAGACTGTTTTCATATTTAAGAATCTACACGAGTTTTTAAAAAAAACCCACATTATCAGGTCATTACACCAAAGAAAACTGATAAACGTTTCTATGAAAACCAATTTTGAAGAAGAACTGGATTTTAATGCTAATCAATTTTAAATAAACTTCAATGAAGTATAATAAATTTTCCACAGAAATTGAAATCTCTTGAATCTGGGAGGGTTCATTTAGGGAGATCCATTTTTAAAAATTCTGTTTAGTTATTTAAGTATAAGTCATTATTTTTGTGATAGAAGAAATGCTAGAAAAAAGGAAGAAAAATTCGTCGAATCGAAAAGTTCCAATTATGATAAAAAGAGGGAGAGTTACTATTAGCAAAATTGCTGGGAAGGTAGTTTTTCTAAACATGATATAAATATAAACATGAGTGAGTATTTAGCAATAGAATTTAGCTTGGATTGGAATGGATTTCTTAAATAAACGAAGGACTTTATGCATTCGATAATCAATCTAAAAATAGAAAGTAATTGCAGGAAATACCCATCTCAGAAGAGCCACTTTTTACAAGAAGATCAACAGTCATTAAAATAATAGCAAACTTCCGACTAGAATTGTTTGGTTTGTAGAATCTGAATCCAGTCCCATGAGATAATCTATTGAAAACGAGCCAATTTTTCATGATATGGAAATGCCGCTCCTAAATATGTAGATCTGAATCAAGTTCAGCACTTATCCCTTTGATGAACTCGCTACAATGCTTCTCGCTTCTTAAAACCTATAAACGTATAAGCGTAGTGTCTGCTTTAAAATAGTAAGACCAAAAAAGAAAAAGAAGGCTTCATTCTAGGTTGATATTGTTCCCTTTTTCAGTGGTATCAACATGAGAGATCGGAGGGCTTCTGAATTATTACATTTCGCCGGAGAAATGGCCAGTTCCGCGATGGACGGTTCATCGACATTCCAGGTGATCCTCTCCACCCCCGTTGCACGACTATTACCTTCTGGAACAGGTTCCGATGTAATTGAAAAGAGACACTATTACTTTCTTTTTTCAGTGACTCTCCACCCTCGCTCACGGCTAACCTTTTCCCACGGAGATTATTACAGTCTTGTCAGGAATTGGCGCTTTCAGAGTTACTCTTCCTTAACTCTCGGTGAAGTTGTGGACAAAGAAACAATTCACCTTTCGCAAAGCTCAGCCAATTGAGAGAAACAAACAAAAATTTAAGGGCAAAGGTCGTAGATGTCTTCTTACAGTTATTTATAGCACACGTGACGAAAACGGTTGTTTTTGGCTATAAAAGAAGAAAGAAAATTTCAGAACGAATAATATGTAGTGGTTCAGCATTGCGAGGTCAAAGGTTGATGGCCCTCTACACATTACTGGGTTTGATTTAGTTATCGTCTTAGTTTGATGCTACATGAAAGATCACGACATATATCAGAACTTGAGACATCGTCAATGACGAATACATATATCTCTACATACCAATATGACAACATATATAACATGCACTAATGAACTTAATGACCCAGCATAACACTCATAACATTAATAGCATAACACTAATGACCCACCAGGTCTACACCTGATGGATCATTAGTAAATAAGAATTAATAGGTAGTATTAGAGGGGTACAACAATAACGAAAATATAATATTTTCACCCAAAAGACAGTATTATCAGGAATCGATGCATTCATTCTTCCTTAATTCTCAGTGAAGTCATGCACAAAGAAACATTTCACTTTTTGCAACTTCACCAATTGAGAGAAACAAACAAACATTTCAGGGTAAAGGTCACAAATGTCTTCTTGTTATATATAGCACACATGACGAAAACGGCTGTTTTCGGCTATAATAATAGACAAAATTTTCAGTACGAATGGTGTACAATGTTGAGGCGTTGTAAGGACAAGGATTGATGGTCCACTAAACATTATATTGTTTGATTTAGTTTGATTATCATTTTAGTTTGAAGCTGTTTAGGATCAAGGTATATATCGTAATTTCGAGCCATCTTCACTGACGAAAACAGCCACCCAACCCTTTTCCATACCAACATGACACAATATTTAACATGCTTTAGGTCTGCAAATGTCAAGGTTATTTGTGAAACAAGAATTAATCGCCAGTACTGTATGGAGGTAGGGATAATAAAAAAATAATTTGAAAAAATATAATATTTTTCCCAAGAGACAGATTTGTCAGAAATCGATGTATTCACTCTTTCTTAATTTTCGGTGTAGTCACGGACAAAGAAGCAATTCCCCTTTTGGCATGGTCAACAAACTGAGAGAAATAAGCACATATTTAAGAGCAAAGGTCGCAGATGTCTTCTTGTTGTTCTATGTAGCACAAATGACGATAACATTTGTTTTTGACCAAGAAAATAGATAGAATTTTCATTACGAATGACATGCAGTGGTGGGGCATTGAGAGATCAAGGGCCCACTACACATTATTTATTGATTATTGTCTCAGTTTGAAGATATGTGGAGGGTCAGGACAGATATTGTAATTTTTAGCCATCGTTGCTGACGAAAACACTCAACTTTTCCCCATACCAACTCGATTGATATTAAACATGTTGTATATTTGCACATATCGAATCATTGGTGAAATAAAGCCTGATCACCAGAACTCGATGGGTGCAACAAAAATAAAAAGATAATTTGAGAATAAATTGGTTGATTGGATAAATTGATAAATATAATCCTTTTCCCAATCGATCATAATCCACGTGATCTTTACTGACGTGATTTTCCGCCAATATGAACCGAACTCCTATATCATAAATTTCAAGAAGCCTGAATTTTGATTTCTTATATGATATGGCTTATTATAATCGATTTGATTAGAAAATATATGTCAATGCATTTGCTGAAATTCTCACAAAAAGGAATACGTTTTAATATAAATGTCATTTGAATTATATTCATATTAATGATTAATAGGTTGGAAGGTGCTGTGGTTATTAATAGGTTTTGTGCTAATTCCTATTAGCACAAAATATTGCACGATATATCCACTATATTGTCCAATATTTTGAATGCAGGGGGAGCATTGTGTAGGTATCGTAACATTGTTGTTGGGTATTTGTTCTAATATTGTTAACTCGTGAAATCTGACTTGATCACTGGTGCTTGAATGAGTGGTAAAAATATAAGAGGATTAATTTCACCTCTGTGCCAAAAGGCACAGGAGAGGATGATTAATGGAACTGATTTTATTCCGGCAGCCATTAATTTTTGTTGACCCTTTGATGGAATTGAGAGCTAATATTGAAAAAAATTATTTCCCAGTTTTAAGAGGCCTTAACTTTGGTTTATCATGCCATGCTTCTACTACTTGTATAAGCAATGATATTCAAAAATAAATTTCAATCCGTATGTAAAAGTTCTCACACCTAATAATAACCTTGAATACTAAATATCATTTGGAAATATGATTAATAACTACTATACTGGATGATTAAAGTTAAATTATCTAGCCCTAGAATTAAAGACAAAAAAGGGAGGAAATAAAAGAAAAAATGATCCTAGGGACACTGTATTTTTTTATTTGTGTTTAATACTAAACAAAGGAAAAATAAGGCACCAAAAATACTTTTTGAAATTGCATAAAAAATTTCAAACTGCACAGAAATTTTCAGTCACGATTTTTATCAGTTTTTATTTCGAATGAATCTCAAATTTGTTACCTCTATTGATACCACTGATAAGTCACACAAGAAACAAAACACAGGGCGTGAAAAATATTTGCACTTTCAAGTGATTCCTTTATTCCTTAATTTATCATTTCGTACAGACATGATTTCTATCTAAAATGTTTTATCAAAATATCTTCACTAGCCATATTCTGATGATTAATATCACGTAGAAATTTTTTAAACCGTAACTGTGACGAATAACCTTGGATATGAATCGAACCATGAATTTCTTGATTGAGGTCCAGCAAATAATTTTTGGTCTGTTTAACACTTTTAATAATGACTGAATAGTATAATTTGTTAATGTTATGCTAATCAAGTACGTGTTCTAAAAAAGAGAGAAAATTAATCGAAGAAAACACGGTTGGCCAAACATTTAATTTCCAAAAATTAAATTTGTGAATGACATGCTTCATGTACTTAAAAAAAGGAAGTTTTTCAAATGAATTTCATGAAAAATCCATCTACTAATGAGATTTCATATGAAATTTTAATTTTACTTTAATTCATTTCTTATATTAATAAATTCATAAATAGTAATTTGTTTAGAAATACTATCAAAAAACATTTCAATACACAAAACATTCATGACGAATATATGAAACACAATATATGGAATTATATCGGCGTTCATACATTTCTGGGAATGGATTAAATAATAATAAATATATTTAGACATATTACAACGATAGCATAGATACAGCTGCTTGATTTCCAGATTTTTTCAAATCGGTTAAATAAAGCCTTTTCAAACTTTCAACTGAAATTTAAACCTTAGTTTTTACTGTACCTAATCTTTTTACTAAAGACGATTAATTATACAGTTAATTAATTAGAATTAATTCAAAATTAGGAAAAATAAAAATAATTTAAAATTTTATATAAAATTGATTAAAAATTTATAAGTGCTTAAATTAAAGTTTAATTATTAAGGACTTTTTTTCCTGCTTCAAATAAAAGTTAAATAAACGTTTTATCAATTCACTTTAAATTATATTTAATTATTTTTTAAGAAAAAATAAATAAATAAAACCAGCATAATTACACCTTTCTGTGCAGTATTGAGCTAATTTATTTTAGATTGAAAGAAAATTTCTAATTACACTTGGGAGTTGCTGGGAAATCAGACGATGAAAATAAATTTTACTTACGATGATTACATTTTGGTTAATTTATTTAAAATTCAGCTGATTTTTTAAAAACTTGTTTTTTTTTCAAATATGTAAAGATGGAATGTGATTAAAATTTTTTTTAACTACTTGTTCAATAATAATAAATTTGAAATGTTGCTTACTTGTACATTTTTACGACAATACAGGATTGATTTCAATAGTTAAAGAAAAACTTTGCAATCAATTAAATTTTTAGTCCATACAGAATTTTAAGCTCCTGCAGTGTTTCTATATTTCATCCAATTCACAATCATGACGAATAATAATTTGAGATTAAAAATGTATAAATATATAAAATATAAAATCTGCATTTTAATAGAATATTATGAGTGAGTTTTACTAACTATTTATATTATAAAACAATGTTTCACAGAATATTAGAAGAAAATATAATTTATGAAACAATGAATTTCTAGAATGCGTATTTTAATGTTAGCAAAATATACCTAATTATTTATTTCATAATTTTTTAATATTTTAATTCCTAGTTATTTTTAAGAAATTCTATTTCTAAGCAATTCAAATCCTGTTTATAACCGCCAATTACTCACATCTGCTAACACATAAACAGCGAAAGCAGTTTAAAATAAATAAATAAACATATCGGAAAAATAGAAATTAATGATAAAATACGTATTTTATTAGAACTATTTGAGAGTATTCATAATTATGAAGAATTACAAATTAAGATTGAAAAGTAGAAAATGTATAAAATATAAAATCTGTATTTTGAGAGATGAATGTGCTTTCAGAACTGTTTATATAATAAAAATATATGATATTTAGAAAATTTAATTTGTGAAATAATGAACATATGGAATACGTATTTTGATGTTAGGAAAATGTATTTTGAATGCCTAGTTACTTCCAGGAAATATTATTTACACACTATCTAAATCCTGCTTACAACCACTGATTAGTCATATCTACTACCACAAAAACAGCAGCATTAGTTTTTAAAAAAATACCAGAAAAGCAGAAGCATCAGTTCAAAAAAAAAAAAAAAACCATGCACCTAAAAAGTCAGGTTTAACAGACAAGGGGCTGCACCTGCTTATAAGAGTTCCCATGCTAGAAGAACAGATGGTTTGGTCCTGCATTTCCTCTCGAGCCGCACATACCGGATGTGACCCCCCAAACCCGCCCCCATTATTTCTTATACATTCGGAAAACATCTTTTCGCCACATTTCCCCACAACAGACCACTGCCACAATGGAAATACCTTTCACTCAAACCTCGCATTTTATCAGTGTCTGCGTTACACTTCACTCAATTTGGTAGTACGTTTGCCGAAGGTATTATAAGTGCAATAATGGAAAAGGAAATGCCCAATTATTTTGGTTTAATCCGGAAAGTAAAATTAACTATTTTCTCAGAAGGATTAAACAAACAAACAAAAAAAAAAACTTATAATTGCTCGTTTTTATGCATAAATCGTAGCTGAGGAGGATAAACAGTAAAATTAATTGAACAATGAATGATCTATTCCTGGCAATAACTGCAAAAAAAATCATATTTAATATTTCACGAATCATTAGATTAATTTATTAAAATAACAATAATTATTTACGGCTACTGAACCCACAAAATTATTGAGCATAAGCATACATTTAATTTTAAAGAAAAAGGGTTATGAACTAAGAAAAAAAATTCTGATGCTACTTATTATATGAATGAATAACAAATTTTACATTGTTGCCTTTCACGAAAAAAAAAATAATAATATAAGAAACACGATGAGAGCAGTGTTTTATAGTTAACTCGATCATAATTACGAGGTAATTTATAATAAATAATAAATTTATTTAAAAAATAGTGAATTATTTACAAGAAGATTATTTAAAGAAGCAATTATTAATGGAAAAAACAAAGAAAAACATAAAATGACATTAATGTAAAATATGAGCGTCCTTGATCAGAATGATAGTAATATCTCACATCATTAACAAGAAAACAAATGTAGGGCTACTGGTATACAATCACAGAATTTCTCAGTAGATTTTACCATGAATTTTGAAAATATTTTGGAAAAATATTACTACTAATAAATAATTTGATATTGGCATGTTCTGTTGTTATTTTGAATGAAATATTTAAAAAGTTTCATTAAGAAAGTGATATTAAAAAGTGCCTTTATAAAATGAACACATTTAACATTGTTGCCAATAATGAAAAAAAAAATGAAATAAATGGTGAGTGTGGTCTTTTATATTGAACTCAATCATAATTGTCAGGTGATTTTTAATAAATTTATTTAACATAAAATTAAAAATAATTTACATAATTAAATATCTAAAAAATTTCTTTATATTTTATGCAATAATAATCTCATTAATTCTAATATCTGGCTCCCCTTTATTGACCTTAATTATAATTACTTTCTTTTATAGTAAAAAAATTAAAAATAAATGCATTTAATATTTAATTTATCTCTCGATTCAATGAATAAAAAGCATATTTAACGTATATACTTGATAATATTATCGAAACAATTTCAAAACAGATAATTACATTAAATGGTAAAACACAGAACATTAATATTCAAGTATTTTTGAATATTTACCATTAAAGAATTTTAAAAATACTAATTAGATAAAAAAAAATGCCAGAAATCTATCATTATGTTTCATCTATATTTCTGATTAGAGAAAAAACATTTTTTCTTGCCTTTGAGCTATAAAATAAAACTTTGTTTTTAACTTTCACATCGAAAATAATAACTCACTATTTATTTTAGTTAGTGAATTATGTGTAATAAGGTACGGTGAAATGAGTATTTTGTTCTTAATGTTTAAAAATATTCCTTATTCTTAAAGCTAAATAAAGATTTTCAGTCTCATTATGAGGTTGTTTACTACTTATAAGCTTATAAAATATTTGCTATCGTTTTCCTGAAAACGATGTTTTTCTTTTCATAACAATTTACGCTTTATTTTAAGTAATCCTACATGATTTCGAATTTTTTAAAATAAAATGTAGATAAAGCAAATACTATTGATCTTTCAAAAATAAATAAATAAAAGTTATGAAGTGTGTTTTATTCCATCAGAATCCAAGCCTATTATACTTCTGCTTGGTAAAAAGATTTCAACCGAATCTAACGACATTTCGCTATTTTTTTCTGATGCATCAATTTACTTTTTTAAAATATTTTCCTGTAATGAGATTCGGACATGTCTAAATTCACTATCTAAAATATTTTTTACAGAAAATAGCATTGATTATTCAGATAATCATTTTTTAGAAACAAAGTAACTCTAACAATTATTAAATATTTAAGTCAGAATGATAATTTTTTTTCATGTTTAGTTAATTCGATCTCACAAGTGAAGCGTGTCAATGCATGTCCACACGGTGAATTCGTGTGGACAATTCGTCCCGTCAATTGCATTTTAAAAGCCATTGTTCGTCTTGTAGGAAAATAAAGATTATGACATATAATAAACGCTTATTACGTATATGTTCACAATCTGTCTTGCGTCCAACAGCTAATTTTCAAACTGTTAAAAGATAAGAAAATATTTTTAGATTGAATAAAAAATGCTCTAAATAATGTAAAGAGCTATGTTTAATTACAATAAGCTGTGACTGTGTAATGGTAAAGAGGTAGGACGTCTTCTCCGTATAATCCGGGTTAAGGTATGGCTGTTCTGTTTTCGTTCTCTGAGCTGTGTGAATGTATCTCCCCTTAAAAAAAAGTTGTGCAAGTGAATGCTACCTATGAAGTAGCCAAGTTGTACGTTTGGCCTTAGTTGGCGCGACTGAAAAAAACGAAAGACACTCGCTCGGTTTAAATCGCTGACAGATAGCTGTCAGCTGGCTTTTGTAAAATGAACATAAGTCACAATGAAGTATATAATTTTTCATACAATCCTGTTACTTATAATCCAAGAGATATTTTTAATATATTACAATTTCAAATTTTAAGTATCCCATTTCTTTGTTATTAATACGAAATTTGTATAAATTATTTCAAGGTTTGTCTCTAGGAAAATTCGGCAATCGGCATTTCCTGAAGAGAGTCGGTGATTGCTTATAATATAATTGAAACAATATAACTGAAAATTTCATTCGGTCAGTTTGATCGCAGAAGAGTTGAATACTTGGCGATTTATCACCAACTTGATTTTCAAATTATCCATTCTGTGAATTTTTATAAATTATTTTAATTAATTTAAGTCCTCAACCAGTTTGAAACAGTTACAAGACTATCAGATTACGGATACGTTGATATTTAGAAAAAGATGTTTTTTTCCCTCGAAAAAGTCAATTAAGCTTCAATATATATATATATATAAAGAGAGAGAGAAAGAAATGGTAGAGACCGACAGAGAAGTCTCGTGATTGTTTCAAACCGGTTTAAACTGGTTAAAGATTTCAATTAATTAAAAAAAATAATGACTTAAAAATAATAATGTTCTCACATGATAATTTGAAATTTGCTATTTCAGGTTCATTCATGGTTTTTTGTAATGAATATGAGTTATTTTATTATAAATTCATTAGTTTCTTTTAGGAAATCATAAAAATCTATTGAAGAAGTAATGCTATTCCCTAAAACTCACTTCTTGCTATATCAATGAAAGAAGAAGGAAAAAAAAAAAAAAAGAAGAAAAAAAAAAAACATGAGCATTCCAAAAATGCTTGAAAAAAAAATCGTTTCGGTAAGTATGTACTGTATGCTCCTGGTCGATCACTTTTCTTTTATTCTGAAATACAGTAATCCTTGACCGATCACGAAAAAAGTAAAGTTATTTGCACGTGTCCTTAAGGTTGTAACGCATTTTTTGCATACTTGTTAATTTCTTGCTTTTGTAAGTATTCTTCGATAGCGGTTCAGACAGTACTCAGCTGAGAAATGAAGTGAAAGAAAAACCACAGTTTCCACCCCCTCCCTCCACTAAAAAGATTTATGCGAGGGAAAAAAACCACACAGAACATTTTCTCAAACAGTTCACGAATCGTTGGAGCTTTCTTTTAACTGGAACCGCATCGCTTCTGTGACCTTGTCCAGCGGAAAGCGAAATTCAAAAGAAATATAATATGTGCTTTACTTAGATTAACAATTTAAACAAAAAAAAAATGTAAAGATACTTCTTTTTTTGTTTCTGTGAGTGTTAATCTTAACAAAAAATTCGTAAAACTTATTATGGAACTAAAATAGGTTTTTTCGACATTTGCCAATAGGATAATAATGCACTATGAGCGTTTTTAGGTGAAAAAATTATATTTTCTCAAAATATGTGGGCAAATATTTATATTTGTTACTTAAATTCTATTACAACGAGTTTTAATTAATTCGAATGAAATATTAATAACAATAAATAATTAAGAAAAACAAAATTCCCAACAATTCGACTTGGTAACATTCAAATTCCACGGCAATACCAAATGACGAGTTTCTTGACCTTCATATGTAAATAGGAAGCAAACACCAAATATCTTTCCTGAAAAGATGTAAATGAAAGAGATAGTGAAAATATGCCATTGGACAAAATATGAACTGTCACATTTGTAAAGTGAGAAAAACTGTTCTGATTTATGTGATTATAATCAGATTTCCCTCATTTTTTCTAATTCATTTTGAAGGATGATATTGCAAATGTTTGGACACTTGACAATAATCAATAATACAATTATTTTTCTTCATGAATCAAATGATTGATAAAAATTCAAATTCATACATACTTTTATAGTCATTTGATAACGAAATATTAATTATTAAAACTGACAGAATCTTTTTGCATAATTGAATTTGAATGAGGGTCCCTCATACAATTAGTTTTACAATTTTTAAAGTAGTGGTTTTATACGGCGACATGGAATTAGATATTAGTAATACCCTTCTTTAAAAAAGCAGAAATTTTCAGAACAGTTTTTAAGATTGAAATTTTAGAACTGGAATTTTTTTCAAATATAAAAATATTAGACAAAAACACTATGTTGTTTCGTGAGTAACCACCTTTTTGGACAAAAATGTTTCGAACATCGAATGCAGGAAGACATGGAAAAATCACATCTATAAAGCATAAAAAGACTTTTATAATTTAGTTACAACACATCCCCCAAAACTGCAAATCTGTATCAAGGCTATGAAAATGTGCATCTTGAAGAGGCTCAATGGTAACAATGGATTGTCAATAAGATCCTGCCTGGTGAGGCCCAGACAAATAAGAATGTGATCAGGAATGCCTCTTCCACGAAGTACTCTGGGCAGACTTCAAAGCTTTTGGATTCTTCAAAATATTTCATAGTCCTAAGGTGCCAACTGAGAAAGAGTGTAAGAGCAATCTGATCCTGCCTACTACAATCAAGAAACAGAGAGCCTCCTGCATTATTACTCTTATACCAGGGAAGGATGATTTATCTTCATAGATGCGGTAAAGGGGCAAATTTTGTGTCCCAAGACTGAAGCACCAAAGTTAGAAGTCGGACTTAGCTTTAATGCCTGTAAACATTAGACAGGTGTAATGAAATGGCCTAATCCTAACAGGATTCATACTCCCGACATACTCCACCCATTCCGTCCACTGACGTTCTCTCACTGCAAGGAAGCAATCTTTTATAGAGAGTTAATTACTTAAACTCATCCTACTTGCTGAAATTTATATCTGAATGAGAAACTCATTGTTTGCTCAAAATAGTAGAGACGCGTAAAACATTTTACAGCCATCTAAAGTAAGCATTAATAAAGGAAATTTTGGAAACCAAATGAGCAGTGTCTAGATAAAATAAGTGTCGGTCATTGTATAATTCATTTTTTTGCCTCAAGTAATTACCAATGAGTATCAAAGATAATTATTATTGAATTCTTTATTTTTTCTTCCCATATTTGGTCCCTAAAAGTCACATATTTCTACAAATATTTTTTTCCATATCGACCCTGATATAAAAGAATATGTATCTTTATTATGTGAGCATGTGTGTTAGCGGATGCTCAACAATTACTTATGAACTTAAATAACTTTTTTAGTTTCACTTTGTGACCTGTTTTCACCAGTAAGAAAAATGCCTTTGAAAGCTTTTAATGATATGTTTCATCTATATACTTATAATAAATCTCAATGTGTGTGTGTGCGCGCGTGTGTTTGTGTTGGCGCTCTACAGGCCAGACCGTTGGACCTACAGCTACCAAATTTGGTACATGTATACCTTGGAGGGCGGGAATGTGCACCTCGGAGCCCTTTTTTCGAATTTTTAATTAGAATTTGAATTAATTAAAATTTAACCGAAATTTCGACGTTTTTCCGCTGTAACTTCCGAAAATATTATTGCAGATTAAAAAATTAGTTTTCTAACGGTATCAGTTTTTTTAATTTATAACATAAGCTTCTATTTTTAACGAATTTTTAAAGAAATATTTGAACCATGTTTTTATCACGTGACTGGATAAAATAAAAGAATGCCGGAAGTTCGAATAAAAAAAAAAACTATCATCGCAGATTAAATCTGAAGAAATGCAACTTTTAGCACGTGACTGGATAAAATAAAATAAATATAAAATGTGATAGTTTCTTTAAAGAATGCAAGGCAAAGGATTCTATGATCGTTTGAAATATTTAAATCATTAATTGAATAAATTATCCTTATTTATACAGGATATGCATTCAAATTCCTTTCCAATGGGCAGTTTGTAAAATATTAATAATAGGCATATATATTGTTTAATACTATTAATTTGATCTAAATGAATTAAATAATTACATTTTATGTAATTTTAGTCAAACAATGCATTTATGAATAATGAGTTTTAGATGTCTTCATACTTTGCTCTGTGAGCCATATTTTACAATATATTTTTATTAATATTTTAAATAAAAGTTGCTGCATCAATCAGTCTTCTAAATCAATCATTAAAACTGACTGATTTATAAAATTAAAGAATATTATTAGAAAAAAGCGTTCTTTTAGAACTTTTAGTCCATCATCTTAAAGAAAATATTAATTTCAGGCCAATCAATGCCCGGAGTTACTTCAAGGCTAATGAATATGTGATTTAATTGAAAATTTTAGAACCCATTACTCTTAGCGAACCAGCAGGTCGCCAAAGGCGGCTAGTAAATAATAAATAAAACCGAGGTTCTTGTCTTTCACTTACATATAAGCTTATAATGTGCCGGATTTAGGTGTTTTGGAGTCTAAGGTAGTGCTAATTATGAAGTCCCTCTTTTATCAAGGGGATTAATGTAGTTTCAGATTTCAGCATATTTTTAACATATTAATAATTTAATTTTGATTAATGTATTTTTTTATTTCATTTACTTCATGAATATGTATTTGTGAATCGGCAGACTATCTATCATCACTCGGCAGACAGCTGGGCCCCTACGTTTGTAGACAATATTACTGAAGCAGATGTTCGGTTGTATAAATATTATAATAACTAAAGTAAGGAAACACATAAGAATATGGTCAATTATACTTGATAAAGTTTTAATATTGCCCTGATACTTTTTTATTCATAGAATTTGTATCTCTAACAAATGTATTTACTTGGAAACCAGGGAAATGCAATGTTTTTAATAGACTTGCTTGTTGCAACCTCTCTGCTAGTAGACCTAGGCAGTTGCCTAGTTGAAAATCCGCTATTTATGTAGTTATTGAAAAAAACGCAAAAACTTTAATACAAACTATATCATTGCTTGTAGCTCTCTTTCTGCTTAGAGGCCCTAGCCCGATGCTTAGTTGAAAATCCCTCATTTGTCTTATTATTGAAAGAAAACGGAAAAGTTTATAAAATAAATAATACACCACTTGCTTGCTGCCCTTTTCCTGCTTAACGACCCTAGGCAACTGCCTAGTCGAAAATCCTCGATTGCTCTATTATTTGAAAGAAAACATAAAAATTTTTAAACACAAAATATTAAAACGAGTCACCTTATAAACGAAATGCAACGCATATGCCTTTTAAGAAATGATAAAAAAATAATCAAGGGATTTTTCAATTTTGCTTATATTTAATGAGTGGTACATTTTTATACATAAATCATTTAAAAAAAAATCACTTATCATTTTTAAATATCACCCACAGCAAGCATCTGCTTATCTACATGACCGCCTTATCACTATATGAAGTCCCAAGACCCATCCACTATCTCCTTGGGTATTCTCTACCAGGAAAAGATCAGTCATTCATTGTGATTGCTCGCTCAGCACAGATGAAAGTTAGCAAATGAGATAGGAATTAAGTCGCCTGGACTCCAGTGAAAGCCAGACCGAAAGGAAAAAGCTCGTCGGTGTAGCGTTGCGTGTCCAAGGTCCATGGGGCGCAATGAAGGGAAAAGAAAATGATGCCCCGTGTACCATCCCCGGGTTATCGACTGTTACGCTTCAAGCTCAAGACGCGTCCGGTAAGTAGTCGATGTTGCAAACGAAACAGATGAATCGACACTTGGGAGATTCAAATTACACCTAGCATGGTAATGATGCATTTTGGCCAACAGAAAATGAACTAATGGACGGTTAGGGGTGAGATTTTAACACTTTGGATGAAAAGGAGCAGTGAAAATTGTTCCTTTTATGTCGCTGTTAAGCCGCTGATATGTGGGATAAACATGGCATTAAGTGCGATAATATTATAGTAGTAGCTCATTCTGGTCATTTTAGAATTTAAAAGAGTCTCTCAATATTAGAAACAGATTCACTAGATAAGAAAATTGATAGCTCATTGAAAGTGAATATTCTGGTGAGAATATAGTTTCTGATCTTGTGAGACGGCAATGTTCATTCTAATATACAAACAAAACAGTTCTAATTCGTATTTAATATTTTTCTTTTATATGAATCACTAATATATGAGTTTACATGAAATAATTATATTCAGTAAAAGCATCGTAAAATATTAATTGTTAGATATTTTAGTGTTTTAAATTTTGATAAATCTTTTGATGAGAATATAGTTTCTGATCTTGTGAAGCGGCAATGCTAATTCTAAAATACAAATAAAATAGTTTTGATTAGTATTTAATATTTTTCCTTCGTATGAATTGCTGATAAATGAGTTAAAAAGAAATAACTTCATTCAGAAAAAGCATCGTATGACATAAATTTATCTAGTAATGTATTAGTATTTTAATTTTACAAATCTGTCACTATAGAAGGCAAGTGTTGAAATTAACTACCATTTATTAATACATTTATAATACAATACACTTTTTTCTATTATTTCATCTTACTTGCCTTTCACAACAGTTTAAAGAATATAATTACACTGATTGAATAACTGATTATAAATTAGATTGAAAAGACTTTTCTATCAGTCGATGATTGCATTAATGTGAATACAAGAATTTTCCCGCTCTTGAAGGCAAACTACTGGTAAAATTTAGTCTTCCACATGAATTCATTTCTAAGTCAATTTCAATGATTATATTTATAATGGTTACTTTAATTACTGTCAGTGATTGTTTTAATATAAACACAAGAGTTTTCTTGCTCTAGAATGTTAACTACTGGTAAAAGTCTTCTATATATGAACTCTATATAATGTCTATAATGGCTAAAATTATTATTGTTATTGATTTTAAATTAAACAGTTAAAATCCTATCAAAATTATCGAAAGAAAATTGCTTGAAATAGGAACAGAAAAAAATATTGATAGGACTCTAAAAAAAAATACCAATTAATCTTTTCAAATTCATTCTATATAAAATTGAAAGGTTATATTATTCCCATCTGTCCTATATCGTAATATACTACACTGATGGAAAAAAAAATCCCAACACTAGGAAGGAGCTGTGCTAGATAAACGAAATTTGGTAGACGTGTTTATACATCTGAAAGATGACGTCGATTCAAATTTCAAGCTACGCGAGTAAGTGTGGCGCTAGTAGCGACACTATGAACATGCAAATGAGGTTTGCTTTAAATAAGCGCTATAAGGTTCATGGTCCTTATTTACAGTTGAGATTTGACGTAGTAGGTTAATGTTAGTCAAGGATGCCTCTGAGAAGATGAAGAAGCCATTATCAACAGCTCACTGAGTTTGAACGAGGTCGTGTTGTAGGGCTACGAGAAGGTGGGTTTTCTTTCCACGATATTGCTGAAAGACTTGGCAGGAATGTATCCACTGTGCATGAGTATTGGCGGCAGTGGTCAAGGGAAGGTACTGCCTCAAGAAGACCAGGTTCCGGGTGGCCAAGTGGTACTACTGAGAGGGAAGACGTCGTATTCGGCGTATGACTGTGGCTAATCGTACTGCATCTGCAGCTGAAATTCGAGCTGCAGTTGGCACCACAGTGACACAACGAACTGTTACAAATCGGTTACTTCAAGGACAGCTCCAAGCCAGACACCCTGTACAGTGCATTCCACTGACTCCAAACCGCTGCCGTTTGCGACGTGAGTGGTGTCAAGCTAGAGCTCATTGGAGGACGGAGTGGGGATCTGTTGTGTTTTCTGATGAAAGCCGGCTCTGCCTTGGTCGCAGTGATAGCCGTTTGTTGGTTAGAAGGAGGCCAGGTGAACGCCTGCTAGTGACCTGTCTGCGGCCTAGACACACAGGGCCAAGTCCTGGAGTTATGGTTTGGGGAGCAATTTCGTATGACATCAGGAGCACTCTCGTGGTTATCCCACGCACCCTGACTGCAAATTTGTACGTCAGTTTAGTGATACAACCTGTTGTGCTGCCATTCCTGAACATCATTCAAGGGGGTGTTTTCCAGCAGGATAACGTTCTTCCTCATACCGCTGTTGTAACTCAACATGCTCTACAGAGTGTCGACATGTTGCCTTGGCCTGCTAAATCAGCAGATCTTTCTCCAATCGAGCACGTATGGGACATCATTAGAAGACAACTCCAGCATCATCCACAACCAGCATTAACCGTCCCTGCGTTGACTGCCCAAGTGCAAAAGGCATGGAACTCTATCCCAAAACTGATATCCGACACCTCTACGACAGAATGCATGCACGTTTGTCTGCTTGCATTCAAAATTCTGGCGGTTACACCGGTTACTAATGTACCAACATTTCACATTTGAAATGACTCTTCTCGCCAACAGCTCTACCTGTGATCTTGAAACTTCAATCAATTAAATATGTTACCTAGACAAATGCATTCCTAAAATTTCATTACTGTACAATAATTTTTTCTTCGTGTTGGGATTTTTTTTTCCACCAGTGTATTTCGATCTCTCCCATTTTACAATATATATACATTTGAGATTATAATAACAAAGCAAAAGCATTTTAAATGTAGGCTACTTATAATTATTCTGTATCAAATCATATTGATACCAGCCCATGTATAATAAAAGAAATTCCCCATTAATGCTATTACTTTTATTTAGTCCAGACACCTACGACAAGCATCCGATTCAACAAGTGTTTAAAGACTTAGAATAGTCAGGTTTTAATATTAGAATCTGATAAGAATATTTAGAATATTCAGGTTTCAGGAATCACGTTCCTATTTTTTCATTTCTAATCCGCTTATAAGGTGCTAAGATTACTTTAACAAATGTGAGCCAGAACTTATCACTGTTAACTGTTAAAACTCCTAAATTCGAGTAAATTATTTATCGCCTCTAATAGAAATAAGATTGAAGATATGGTTTTTGATAAGAAAGATTACACTCTTTAAAAACATCCACCGAAAAATTTAAATAATCTAAGATTACATTAAAATACAGTTTATGAATAAAATAATCTGCTTAGATTTAGATTACTGTCATTCAGTGTTAAAATGTGTTAAAAATACATACATAACAGCAGTAAGTTCTTAACTTTAGCTCTAAAAAATAAAAATAAGATCGAAATTTGTTTGATAATTAAGTTTTTTTTCGAAGGTTTGGATTATTCGGAACATTATTATCAACGCCTTTAGCAATGAAGTTCAATGTAACTTTGACACTTAAATATCTCAGAAACCATCGCAATAAAAGTAAAAAGAAGAGGGAAATAATCTAGCATAACATTCAAATACGGAAAATATGGAACCTGTTTAGAACATTTATAGATGCCACCCACAGATACACGAAATAGCATAAACACGATTTAGATTGAGAAGCGAGAGTAACGCCCGAGAGATTCACTGTCTAAAACGCAAGTAATTAAGGTTTCTCTTGTGTACCGATTCGCCGATCGTTGCCAGCCACAGAAAGCAATCTAGGCCACAACGCCAAACGATTCATTACTAGAGATTTTTTTCCCGTTAATAATCTCATTGGAAAATAAAATCGATGAGTTTAATTAAAGCTTGTGGTGATGAAGATAAGAAAGATTTCGCCCGTAATTATTACTGCTATTTTTTTCGATTTATTGAGGTGGGAAAAAAAGAAAGTAATTTCAGCTGTAGTTTTTTTGCTGAGCAAAATTTATTCCGATGAAGCTGGAAAAATTTAAGAATATATAAATAACTTTCTTTTTTATATTTTGTTTTGCTTTTTACGGCAACTAATTCTTTATGTAGAATAAATAAGAGGGCAGGGGAGAAGCTTGAAGAAATAAAAGAACGTTCTTATTCTGATTGTGTTATTCTGAATCGGATGAAATATTTAGATTCTCTTTTATTCTCTGCTCAATTTTTTCGCATAAAATAATAAAGTTTTTATTATTGTGAAACTATTAAACTTTGCCAAGATTTAAAAAAAGACAGGTGAATATCGTTATTCATATTCGCTTTCAAATTGAATATATCTTCCTTATTTATTTACTTTAAATAGTCATGAACTCTTGTCAGTAAAATGTTTATAACTATACATTGGGAAATAAATAGCAATGCACCAAAAGTAAACGAATGAATCATCTAATAGAATTTCCAAAGTTTGAATAAAAAGATTTTATGATCTCACAAAATAATTTCAAAATTCAAAGAAAAGGTTTAAAAAAATTAAATTTCTTTGCTTATTTTTGATTTCGAAGCAATTATTTTTTTTAATACGCAAAAATGGAAACAAAGTACTTGTCGAAGATACAAAAGAGAGGGATTAAAAAATGTTTCGAAATTCGTTTTTTCTCTAAGTTCAATTACATTTCTGCTATTCTTATTAAAATCATCGCGTCTACTGAACTGGGAAAGAAATATTTTAAATTAAAAATAATGATTTCAAAACAAATGAAATGAAGAAAGGTGAATGTTCTTTTGCTCTTAGTAAAAACCGGTTGGAAACATAATGAGAAAAGCGATAGTTTATTTTATATCATTTGTATAAATGACTACAGTTTCTTACAAAGAATGCCACTAATGCATTTCCATTACAAAAACTATAATCAACTAATTTCAGATATTGTTGCTAAGCAAAATTTAAATTAATGAATCTTACCTGATTTTTTATGCTATTAACGCAAAATATGACACAATATCTCCACAATAGGGTTTGATGCTCTGAATGCAGAAAAAGTATCAGGAAGGTACCGTTAAAAATAACGCATTGAACGCAGGGTAAAGCTACTTCGATGGTATCGCTGAACTCTAATATCGAATCGATTCATTCTCACCTGATACACATCAAATATACCATATCAACTTAATGATGGAATTCGCATTAGATTTTGCAAGGAGAAAATGGGCATGATGCCATAACAGTACTTAAATCAACAAAAACAACGAAATTTAAAACTTTGATTTAGATAGAAGAGTGCAATTTCACTCGCCTTTGATTCAGGGAGTTATCTCTTATTAAATAGTGACGCAGTGTTTGGGAACTTATCTAATACTATAATACGAGGAATGGTTGCCAAGTCGAAAATCGCCCCAGAATTAATACACTCCGGTAAACTTGGGGGTCTGGGGTTTTTGGCACGAGGAATCGATTGGCGCCGGTTTTGAAGCGCTACGGTCGAGCAGTTCGGAGTTACAGATAGGATATTTTCAAACTTTATTAGTTCGCCATAATGGCTACTTAAATTTTCAAGCGGTAACGTGCTGCCATCTCTAGCCAATATTGCGAACTAATAAAGTTTTATGTTTATGCTGTTATAGGTTTATAATATGTTTCTTATGTATGTATATATGTTTGGTTTTTCTAAATAAGTTTGTCAAAAATATTGAACTTCAACACACTTCAATCTTTACCTTTACTTTACCTTTGTATAGAATAGTTCCCTTTCCAAACTCTAACTTTGTTTAGAATAGTTTACAATGGTGCACTTTAACCGGTTATCTTTTCACCAATGGTTTCACAAATTTTCTTATGGCATGTATTGTTTTGATAAATTACAATTGAAAATTTAAATCTTCGAGTTAGCTTCGATACCTTTTTTCTCCGAGCGGAGCTCGGTCACCCGCTGGTTATTGTTAACGAAAGAATCAAAACATTACAAACCAATATCTTACTTATAGTATTTTTGAAAGACTGTGTTATCACTTGAAATATCTGAATAAAAGTAGATTTTTCAAGGTTTTAATCATTAACAAAAAATAATAATTCTTGATATTTATTATAATATATATCCCAATAAATAAATGAAAAGCAAATTAAAAATGAAATCTACAATCGCAAATTTCAAGTTATCATGTGAGAACATTATTATTTTTATTTGTCTCAATTAATTTAAGTCATTAACCAGTTTAAACCCGTTTGAAGCAATCACGTGACTTTTCTATCGGTCTCTATCCCCCTCTCTCTAAATATATAATGATAATTTTTTTAAACTTTCGTTTTCAATTTTTTTAGCTGACAAAGAAAGTTTTGGAGTTCGACCGATTTTGAAATGAAAAATATCCATCGTTTTTCTAAATATCGACACAGGTGTAATCTGATAGTCTCGTGATTGTTTTAAACGTGTTTAAACTAGTTAATGGCTTAAATTAATTAAGACACTTCGTAAGAATTCAGTGATTTTCATACTAAATGTGACAACTGTCTGCATTACTTTCTAATAACCCTAAAAGCGAAAAAGTGATGCCTCAAAGCGATAAATCGGTAATTTGTTGCCCATGCATTTTAGTCTTCAAAAACCTCAAACCAAAACATCATCATGTTCTCACATGATAAAAAGAAAACTATAGAGTTCGAAAAATACATGAATACCTTCTTATTGTAGTATTTTATGATTATCTCATAGTTTTAACTAATAATTATATGAATGCGTCACTGAAATGTTATATATCAATGGAAATAATATAACTTTCTTGTGAGAACAAAGTTAGTTAGTCAATTATTTGTGATCTAAAGAAACAAGCAAACAAAGGATTAAATTTAAAAAATCAGTTCATTTTCAAAAATTAGGTTTTTAAATGCATACAAGTTCTGCTAAGAATGTATGAATAAAAAAAAATAAAGACGAATTAATTAACAATTTAAACAAACTATAATTCACGTTCTGTAACATTTTACCTATATAAATATGGCACCATTACTGGAGAGCCTGCTATATAAGAAGGAGCTTTCATACTTTCATTAAAACACACCAAATTTCGAAAATAATAGCAAAATGAAAAAATAAATAAATGTGCCAACTTTTTATATATTATAAAAAATAGAAATAATTAAGGATTAAACGAGCACTATACCTGATCATTTGCTTTCACAGAACCACAATAAGTTTTATTGCTCTATTGTGAAAAAATATAGCAAAAGGTATCTGCTAAATCTGATTAACGGATAGTTCTCATACTTTAATTGCTATTTTCCTTATCTCAACTCTTCATCTTTTTCTTTTGAATGCAATTCAAGATAAAAAATATCCGGAAAAATTATCTTTATTATAAAATTTCTCAACAAAGGTTCAGACGAAATACCACGACTTGTAGACAGGGATTATTCACGCCGAGGATTGTGGGTAAGAGAACATAAAAGCATCTTTAGGGCGGAAGGGATTAACGGAAAATATGGTTTACCTTTCACAATAGCAACAATTGTCCTTTTGTGTAGAAACTGAATCTTGGTGTCGTCAACAACGGTTAGTACTAAGGTAAAATGGCACATAAGGTGGCCACAAAAGAAGACTTTCCTTATGTATGAGCCAACAAAATTGTCTTATAGAGTTTATGACATCTGACTCCTTTGAAAAGACTGTTCCTGCTGTAAGAGTTTTCATTGAATTATTTGGTTTTAGTTTGGCCGGTATTTGCGGAAATGTGTTGAGAGGGGGCAGAAAAGTTTATCAGTTTGATGATATCAGTAATATTTCTTTTAAAAATGACATACTGCTTTAATTTTTAAGGCTATCTTACTTCAAATTAAGGGGTAAATATATAATATGCTAATATATATATCAATAACGTCTGGATAATAATTTTTCGTTGTGTTTGACGACAGTTTTTTTTATTAAAAATTACCGCTAAATATATGAAAAAAAGTTTAAATTTTTGAAGCATGATAAACTGACGAAATGCAAAGAAGGCTTTTGCTACTCTATTGATAATTCATTTCAAAAACTTCAGGGATAAACATTATCCATTGTTAGTCTTATTTTTTTTTTTATCTAAAAACTATAGATGGAGTTAAACTTTTAATAAAATAATTTTTTGATCATTATATTCTTTATTAATTTAGGAAATTTAAAGAAAATAAATTGTTTATTTAATACACATGATATGTATAAGCTCTAATGCAGTATATAAAGTGGAAATGCCGTATATAATACATAAATCTAATATAAATACCTTAAATCACTTTTTTCTTGTTCTTTTATTCTCTACGCATGTGTTAAGAATTAACCTTTTACGAGATACAGCTCTCTTTAATTGCTAACTCTATTTTTCATTGCTCATTTTCAACATTTTTTTCGTATCGAAATTTTTTTTGTAGCGCGTTTGTTTCTGCTTAGTTTTGTTTCAATAAATATCTATAAAGATGAATACAATTCATCGTTCTTTCTCACGCTATATACACACACACACATATATACCAACATGCACGAAACTACATTCTTACTTAATCTGAAGATTTTACAGTTATAGGAAACTGAGGATAGCGGTCGGTGACATGAAGAATTCGAAGCAGATTTCAGTGTCATTCGAATAATAGTCAAATTACGTCAAAATCTGGTCAATAGCTCTTAAGAAACACTGGCCAAGGTCGAGATATAACGTAGTTATGAGAAAAAATGTAATCTACAGTAAGAACAAAAGGTAGAATGTGAAAGTTCTTGAAAAATATATTGTTCATAGAAAAGTATCTTTTTTTTGGAAGGGCCAATAAAAAAGAAACTTATTTATACCATTTAATTTTTTTACAGTTTTCTCCAGAAATTTTTAATACCTTTAATTTGATTAATTTAATAAAAGATTTTGAAAAGATGCGCCCCTTATTGATTTCACAATAAACCCGAAATCCCCGAATAAACCCAAAATAAACAGAAATAAACAGAGACTGTATTCTTCGAGATTTTATTGATGGAACTCATTATCAACTAGCAAATTTTCAATTTATAAGTGACGTTGGTTAGTTTGCGTAATATTTCCATTTGTATTAGGAAATATAATGTTTCTATAATTTAAAGTAAAAATCTATAATATTCATAACATTGCACTTTCACACTTTAATATGAGCTAAATTGTTTGAATCTTATTTCAAAGTAACTCAATTTAAGAAAGGCTGGAACAATATTATAGTCTTGTAAATAATGAAATTATCACAGTTTCTTGTAACTAAATATTCATCTCCCCTATAAATGTGGTACAATGATTTGAGAGAAAAAAATCAAGAAATAAAGTTGGTTTTATTATAATTCTTTAACACAGAAAGGAATTTAAAATGCAGATTGTTCAAGGTTGGAAAGATTTCTTCAATAAATGTAGACTACTTCTCACTAAAGGTATGCTAAAGCTTCATGTCGTTTCAAAACACCAATTTAAAGGTTATAAACCTATCATTGCTTAAATCTTCCATACTTTTCATATCAAAAGAACCGATTTAAAATAAATATTCCATTTCTAAAATGTGCATTTTTAATATCTTTAAGAAAATCTAAAAATCTTTTAATGGAACTTTTGTGAAACACGCAATACAAACTGAACTCTTTCAAAGACCACTTAAAACAAATTTGTTACCATTTCGTTTTCAAAAGAACAGTTACATCATGCTTTCGAAACCCAGACCTTTTCCTCATACTATAACAAGATGCCTGTAGATTCGACAGCTGTGTTTGAAAATGCTGAAATAGTAATTGATGTCCTAGCCTCTTGTTTGTTATTTGATCAGCTGCTAAAACACAAAACATTTCAAGGACATGGTCCATGTACACGAAGGTTGACAAAACACTTCTCAGTGTTTGTTTTTGGTAGTTGTTTTATAAAAAGTTCCCATTTAATCCGCTGCACACGGTCAAAAAAATATTTAACGGGGTGCTTGAGGACACATTTTAACCAAAAGGAAACCATATTTGTAACAATATTTACCTAGATCACTCAGATAGCGAAGTACAATTTTCTTAATTAGATGTTAAAAACGCACTTTATTGGTAAATTTCTGCATACAATTTGGAGAAATCAAATGAAACGCTCAGTTATCAAAATTAAAGTATTCATTGTAAAATTCAAATTATTCTAAATCATTGTCATGGAAATTTTGATATTCAATAAATAATTGGTAAATGTCATTTATTTATTTATCATCATTATTATTAGTGAAATAGAGCAATGATGGAAAATATTTTTCAAAATGTTTATTAATAGATCCAAAACCTCGACTTAATATTGGAAAAACGTGTTTACAATAATTTTTATACATTCATATATATATATATATATATATTTATTTATCAAAAAACCGAGACGAATTATATCGGAATCGAAATTAAAATGTTATTTGAAATTAAACTACAAAAAGTAAACAAAAATAAAAGCTAAATGAAATAAAACCTATTTCTGACACAAATCAAATATAATTAAGTAAGCGAAACAAAACGAAACTAAAATTGGAATCGAAACTAAAAATTATTTCGGATTCGAACAAGTGTTAAATTTTTAAAAAAATAAAAATAAAAATCCATCATTGTATTTAGTCAGCGCTAATGCAGCTACTTCTAAAGTACAGATGAATCTAAAAAATTAATAATGTAATCAAAGTAAAAAGGAATACAACATAATCAAAATTACAAAAAATAGAAAAAGAATCTGACCTTGAAGACTTTTTCAAGGGTCACCCTCAGGCAAGGATTCAAAATCAGGAATTTTTTTCTGTGAGGTATCAGACAGTGTCTAATAGTATTGCTCCCTCATGATCCAAATATATATATATATATATATATATATATATATATATATATATAACAGCGGGAGTGGGGCCCCTAAAACTTCCTCACGCACTCTTTAATAAAGATGTTATTCCATGGCATTGACAATGGTTGCGAAATATTAACTTTTGGCTTTAATCTTTTGATCCTTGGCAAGTATTTTGGTGATTAATCACTGATATGTGCTCAAAATTATCCCAAAAATTGAATTTGGATATGACACGCCTTATTTCCAACCGACTGAAACAAATTTTTTAGATAAAACTGTAATTAAAATTGAAACACTTACCAAATTCGATACATTTAAGTCACTGCGTTTTTGAATTAATGCGTTTATGTATTTCTGAAAGTACAAATCGACAGACAGTAAATCCCTCATTGGATTTCGTTTGTAATTTGGTTGGCATCTGTAGTAAAATTGCAAAATCATTGTACCGAGTTTTATACATTTAGATCTTATCATTTTTTATAGCTATTTAACAACCGGTTTTTCTTTAAACGAAGTTTGCTCAAAATTTGACAGAAATCTACAAACATGGTTAAGAATATATACTAAATTTCATCCGTCTGTCTCCACGCATTTTTCAGTTAACTTTGTGAAAGACAGACAGACATTTTACAAAGTACCTGTTTTTTTTAACTCAGGGAGGTCGTGCAGATTCGTCAAAATCTCGAGTTCTAATTTTTTTTTTAACGATTTTTATGCTTTCTTGTATATACGGGAAAGTAAAAATGTACCAAAACCAAACTACGCATTAAAAAAAAATTACGATAAAAGATGGATCAGCACTTGAAATTCATCACATGATAAAGTCTTTGACTCATACGAAGCAAAAGATAAATATCGATTAGCTATGCCATGATGCGTAGCTAATAGGCATATTTGCAAACCACGTGGAAATAAGACAGGAAGACAAGTGCGAAATTGGAAAAAATTTTAAAATTTCTTGAAGGAAGCAAAGAACAAACTCAGAAGAAAAATCAACTTAACTCTACAATAGGACTATTTGACAGAAGGAACAAATTTAACAAAAATGATTAAGATGTTTAATTACAGTAAAACAGACATTACTGAATTTGTCAATTTTTTTTTCTTATGATGTTAGGAATTTAATTGCGCATTTAAATAACTTATTATTCTTTAAAAATGCGAATATTAACTAAAGGAAAATTAAACTAGCCTCTGAAGTAATTTTCCTGATACTTTAAAATCACTAAAATGAAGGAAATTTCATTGTAATGAGATGTTAAGCATGCAACTTTATAGTAATTGTAAATTTGCATGCTCATATGCCTTACTTCTATAGATAGAAAATAAGAAAGTTAAATTCACAGATATTGTTTAAAACCCAGCTGTAAAGTGTGTAATGTGTTCCCTCCATTAGATTAATTTTAATAAAATTCGATGATAAGACAAAGTAGTTATGCAGAATAGAAAGAGTTGCAATGAAACATTCCCGCTTCATATAATGCACAGCACTTCTTTTTTTCCTTTTTTTAAATATAAATTGTGTAGGTTTTGGCGAATAACTCTCCCCCCCCCCCGCCTAACAACTGCAACATTGGGTTAGAGAAGTCGTTTTTGGAACTAGATGTTTAATATTATTAATATTAAATATTGATCTGTAATAAACAGACTAATAGCATGAATTTCATTTTTTAAAAAATTTCATAAAACAAAATGGCAATATTTCGATTTTTTTTCCTTAAAATTTATTTTTTTCAAGAAAATAATAATTAAATGCATTTGAAAAAATAAATAAATTAAACTCCTCTTTCATATACACTGTTCGCACATACATTCATATTGAGATCACAATTTTAATCATGTTTATTCTACATGGAATAGCGTTCAGAATTATACTATTTTTCTATAGATTCTTTATATTTTATATTACGATTTACTGACGAAATGTCAACTCAAAAATAAAAAAAGCCTTATTACATCAATTGCTTAAATTATCTGATACAATATTTTATTTTAAATTAATCTATTTAAAAAACTTCATCAAAAGAGAAAATTAATCTATTTAAAAAACTTCATCAAAAGAGAAAAAATTATATAATATCCTTCTTACCTGTTTAACTCCCACACTCCTTTCAAAAAATTTTACTGCTTTTTAAAGATTCTTAAAGCAAACTGATGGAACTATAATTTAATCCCTAAAAATGGAAAAAAATATGCAATAAAACAAAGCAAAAACCCAAGCATAAATGAAAAAACCAGTGGAAGAATTTAGGGCAGTAGATTCAACAAAATTTAAAGTTAAGTATAGGAAATGCTTTAAATTCTTTTGTCTTTATATCAAATTAGATAGAGGGTTTTTGAAAAAAAGCAAAACTTTAAATAAATCGCATATTCTTTGTTTTTGCTCTGAAACAAAAGGTCACTGTTTAGTCAAAAAAGCTAAACAGCTCACCAAGCAATGTTAACACCAGACCATGCAAAAGACTTTAAATTCATAAATGTAGATATCTTATTGAGTGAAGTGCATATCACGCCTTCGCATCATCTAGTTTCTTCAAGACAAAGCATCTCATTTCCGCCAAAAGGTAGGAAAATTAGCCACCGCCAAACTCGCATAAAGAACCACAGGCCATTGTTTAGTTCATGGAGAAAACAATGAGGGTGACAGTGAACAAAGAAAGCGTCCAACGATTTGTAAGCCGGACAGCAGGTAAATGGTCGACATCGACCTTCGGTAGCCTCGAGTGACCTTTTTTGTGAAGCTCCTTCAAGGGTCAAGGACGACATACCTTTCGCTAATGCTTATTAAGAGTGGATTTAATTTCATTCCCTGTATAATTTTCTTCGCCATGAAACGTTGCGAAGGAAGAAGTTTGGAAAATGCATCGCAATCACGGAATTTGGGAAAAACTTCGCCAACCCCAATGTAGAATGGGATTATATGATAGATTGCAGCATTTTTTTTAGCGACAGATCTTGCCAAACAAAATAATAATAATTCATTTTTAAAGAAATTTAGATAAGAAATTAAAAGCTAACTTGAATTTGAAGACAAAATTTTTTTAACTGAATCCATTAATTCAAGACGGCTGTACCCTGCATATTAGGAATGGAATAAAAGATTGCCACATCCTTTTTAGCGACAGATCTTGCCAATAATAATTCTCCACGTGGAAGAAATTTAGGTAAAAAATTAGAGTCAAAATTAAATATCAAGACGAAAGTTTCACCGAATTTATTAGTTCAAGATCGCTCTTACCATCACCAATCATAAAGCAAAATGGAATAAATGATACATTTTAAGCGACAGATTTTAACAGACCGTAGGACTACATTAAAAAATTCTTTCAAATGCAAATTGAATTAAAAAAAAGACTTCGAAACATTTTTTTTTTTGCAACAGTTATGTCAATGAAAAATTCTCTTATTATTATTATTTTTAACAACATAGATACATAAGCGATATATCCATTTATAATAGCATGGTAATAGCAGCATACATCAAAAATCAAATTTTCTTCAATTAAAAAGGAATTCTGATTGAATGTTGCAACATAATATTATGTGCTTAGCTAAAAAAAGCATGGACTAAAAATTTTAAATCATCATCATATATCAATTCGATTCCTTTCACCATTTCAAAATTATATGTCTTACATTCCTTAATGATACTCTGGACTGCAATCTAAAAATTGATATTATATATCAAGCAACCCCTCTAATATTCTATCCTATGGTTTCCTAAGTTTGAACGATTTTATTTTTATCTGTCAAGAATGTAATAAAATACTCTTAAATCTCGATGATGGTCTAAAAATGTGAATTGGATAGCTTCAGGCAATAAAAGCTCAGAACCAATGAAACCACAAATGCGTAACATTAACCACCCTCTGAATAGGCTCGTCACGAGTCTAGTCTTTTATGACATTCACCAGATGAAATTTAAAAAGCGTTGCAAATTCGTTTTACAAACACGCACGCTTTACGATTTTCTTTCAACATCAAAAAATAACTGATGTCTAAAGACAGCTCTATAGAACGAGTTTAAGAGGAAAAATCTCTAATTATAGAGTTTGAAAATTGCTTTTGGCTTTTTTTTATTCACTAAAATTTAAGTTGAAGAAAAATAAAAGGAAGTGGTTAACTTGTGTCCTGTCTTGGACCTTTCTCTGATAAGAGATATGTCTGAGAAATAGAAATATTTGACTCTTTTTTAGGAAATAATTTTTCAATTTTTTATGAATACATGCCCTATTAGAAATTCATATTATTTAAATACTTTAGGTTAACTTATTGTGATCGGATTTTCTTTACTTACATATAAGATACAACCAATTAGCTATTCAATTCAAGCTGGTATATTTGGTAGCCTAAAAGTAATCATTTTTTCTGAACTTATATATAACTAGCAGTACCTGCAGGGCGTTACCAGTGGCATAGAATTCAAGAAGAATAATGAGCTTTAAACTTAAGTCTAGCCTCCATCCGATACGACATGGGCATGTGATGCAACATCAAACAAAAATAAAATATATTTAGAAATTATCAAAAATAGATACAAAATTTTTTGAGAGAGCCCATTCAGAAATATTTAAACTGTTAAAAATGCAAAGATATAATATGTAGGTAGACAAAACAAACCACTAAAAATATAAGCTGAAAAGCCGTTTTAAAATTTATGTTTGTTTTTTCACTTCTTTTCCTCTGTCTCAAATTTAAATGTCTTTCTCTGTCATCTGACAGGCCATCATTTCGTTCAACAGCAGTCCATAATTCAGATACATTCTGTCTCCGCAACTCAGTTTCAATGCAGTTTAAAGAAAGATGGTTATTCACTCATCAAAAGACTTTCTTTCCTTAAATGTGGATATTCTTTCTCTGTTATTCGCTAACCGAACGTGTCTTTCCTCTTCCTTTTCTTTATTACGCAACGAAACTTTTTGGCATCTAATGTGTTCCGACCATGGGTGGATTTTCTTCTTTGGGGCATGTTGAGACGTAAAAATGAGCACAATGAGACTTTTAATATCAGACGTAAACAAAGAAACGTATCGCACATGCATATCAGAGCTCTTGTTATTTGCACATGCGCAGTTTGAGGTTTTAACGCATGCGTGGAATAATTAAAATCGTAATTATAAAACTCCCCTTTTTTATTTTGAAATAACTTTAATGTACTAAAATCTACCCTAATAGATGCTCTATCAAATGGTATAAATATATCCGATATACGTTCACTATTTCTCTAGTTTTTTGTGATTTAAATAAGCAGACGCTTTTAGGAGACTTCATTTTACTACGTATAGATATGCAAACAATTAATTGTTCGATGTTAGGTAGCCTACAGCGACCAGATTATCTGAACTTGTAGATAGTAAATGCAATGATACCTCTAGAGTGTAATGCAAGAGGTATCTGCAAATTATAAAAAATTTATGCACATAATCAACAAAATAACAAGTTCAGAAATTATGAAATAGTATTCAGTAGCAAATAAAGTTGAATATATAGAATAAACAAGAAATATTTCTATTACTTTTTAATCTTTTTTCAGCCTGATTCATTATATTGGTCAAATGGCGAGGTGAGTCTTTTGCGTAGCAAAATTGTTGAGAATTCCTCAGAAACTTTAGAAAAATTAAAGAACAATTTATGATTTTAAAATATTTAAAGTTAATCAATCTATTTTAATATAAACAGTTTATAAATAAATTAAACACGAGAGAATTAGAGAATTTAATTCAAATACGAGCACTTTTTTAAATCCAAGATACATATTCAAAGATTTGGATGTCGCTGGCTAATATATATTTGGTTACATAAATTGCATAACAATACCCAGGATATGCATTTTTTCAGTGATTATTCTTTTCTTTAGTCCACGTTATTACCTTTTCTTGAATATTCATTTGGGTTTTATTACTCTCGTATACCAATTCCATAACTATATTAAAAAAACTATATCTGACTATATCATATCTATCTATATCAAAACTACATCTGAAGTAACAGAAATAGTTTTCTACAAAATTTCTTTTTCAATATAAAGATGTTATTGAATTAAATTCATTAAATCGTGACAAAAAAAATTCATAGTATTACTACTTTCATTTTTATTTTTAAATGTAAACATAAGTCAGGATATTTTGATTTATGCTTTAAGTTAACCCTTGTTATTTTATGTAAAAAAATAACAAAACATCTAAAGCCAATTACATAATATATTCCAGCCATTTTTGATTGGACAAGGCAAGTGCTTGATATTCTGAATCGTTGAAAATGAGTGGTACTATTTATTTCACGCATTAATAATCTCCTAATAATATTAATAAGCCGATCCAATTATTATCTTCGCATAAATGAGATTTTATTGCTATATATATTTTATTGCCACTTTATAGAGTGAATTAAAATGCATAGAATAATTGGACGTAATTATGCAATTTGAAAACAATTATCATTTTAAAGAATTCGTGCTAATTATTTCTAATTATATTCAATTATGTACTTAAATAAGTACATTTATTGTACAATATTATGTCCATTTCGGTTTATTTCATTATGTATAATGTAATGTTTAATTTTCAAAAAACACGTACAAAAATTTCCTTTGTGATGGTTGGGGGAAAAAACCAGTTCTCATAGCATGTATTTATTGAATATCAAACTTTATTGGATAATTACTTCCAATAATCCAAGGGTCATAAGTTCAATATAGCGAAAATTTCTTTGATAATATTTAAACAAGGGAAAAACGTGCATTTTCGTAATCTTTTTTTATGGATAAAATCTGGAATTTTATTAAACGATCTGAATTTAGTTCAAGGATAAAATTCATATTTATGCGGATCATTAAAAGTGAAGAAAAATAATTAATAAAAATGAAAAAAAATATATAGATATTTATAGAATGTAAAAAACATATTTTTGAGCAGTTTCGTGGATGAAGAGGGAAAACACTTTTGTAATTTTAATACTTCGTATTTATTCCATACCAGAAGGCATAATTTATGTACAAATAAGAAGCGACGAAGTATGTCAATTTAAATCACAACACAAGATCGAAAAAAGAATGCAAAATGAGACATAATTTTTTTCCTCGGTTGTTTTATGCTATAAGATTCTGTTTGTGACTTCTTTACACGCGGCAATTTAGCTGCAAGGATCTTTTTAAAGAATTTGTTTAGATCGACAAATTTTTATCCCTTCACACAGAGTGCGGGAAACTTGCAATTTTGAGTAATTTTAGAACTCATGTAGCATTAGCATTAACAAGCGATATAAAAATATAAACTTATACTAATTTAAAAAATATTTTTTTGCAATTCCTACTTAGGTCAGCAATTTTTTTTATTTTAATTAATTTTTATTAAATTATTACAATTAATATAAATATGTATATACGTATCACAGAATCCCAATATTAAGTGGCAAAAGAAAAAAAAATCCATTGGTCAACAAGTTTCGCCACCGATGGTATCTATTTCTAAATTTATATCCTGCTAAATATCTTATTTAAGAGAAATTTGTTTCTCCCATATAAAGCCAAAATTAAAAAAAAATATTATTATCATAAATAAATAAATTAATCGAAAATTAATCAAAAAATTATTAATTTTCGAAATAATTGAATGCGTATTCTTCACCTTCACATGAAAAATAGTGAAATCGTTGCAGTTTACCGATTGAGCTACTGCCTATTGATTTCAATTTTCTTTACAAACTGCTAAAGCTTTATTTAAAGTACTAAAATTCATTCAATTTCATTAATGAATTAATATTTGAAAAAACTGTATTAACATTAAGTGTCATCCACTACAAGCTTTAAAAATATATTTGAACTTGAGTGGGTAAATTAAAAATATTTTATTAACGATTGAAAATTTGTTCAAGATATATGAATAAATAAATATATAGAGAGAGATAGTGTACTAATAGTAGGCACTGAAAAAATTGGAATTGGATCAGGAAATAATAGAATAATTTGGAATAAGTTAATATCGGTTAAATTAAGATAAAAATTAGGAAATCAATTAAGATTTTCTTTTGATTTAGAGATACCATTACATGCATATATTGTTTTCAATTAAAACGTTTCTGTCTTTTTTTTTTGCTCACTATTCCTGATTTTATTTCCATTATAAAAAGTTACCACATTTAGAAAATAAAAATAATTTATAAAAGAATCAAATTTCAATGAATAACAGTAAAAAGAATTTCACATATGAAGATTGTGTGTCGAAAGCTAATGGGATACCACAAGTCAAAAAATATCTTGATTAATTACATATCTCGAAAAAGATCTATAAAATTTTCGATTCTAATATTTTTTATGTGATCCTGATAAGGCCCAGGACACAGTTTAAAAAACTTTGTTCTAAATAAAACTAACAAAAACATCAGAAGACTCTACAATATTGTGCAAGCAAATCCTCTGAGTCTAGAAGTTACCACATAAATGGCATCATAAAAAAACCCACCATAAAACACTTCACAGTTGGCCCCGTCTAGATTTCTAATTATAATCGAAAGAGAAAATTAGATCACAAGCAGACCTCTAAGAGATACGCTCCATATGCCATGAAGGGCAATTTTTATCAGTGAACCTGAAGTCCAGCGAGTGAACATCTCAGTGAACTTAAAAGTAACAGCTGCCCTCCCAATGAAAATGATGTGATTTACTAGCTTCCTAATTACCTAGGGCGTTGGGAACAGAAAGTAAGGCAATAGGGATTTCACAATGGAATTGGTTATAGTGATACTTTCGTGGATGATAGAATGTCAGCATCATTGCTAATTCAAATGGAAATGGGTTTACAATGCATCATTGCATAAATGATTCTTTCAGTGCCAATGTAATTTTCTTTCATAATTAAAATAGATTTAGAATTTTCAGTTTTTAAATAGACTTGTAAAGGGAAAGCACATTAAAAGTGATCAAATTGAATAAAAATATTTTACAGGAAATATTTCCTGTAAAATATTAGGTTTTGACATCGGCGTATATAATTCGACATTGGGGTTTTAATTTAAGTAGAATTATATTATGATGTGATTAATATATTTCGAAATGCAGAAAAATTATTTTAAATTACAGTAGTTTTCTTTTTAATGTACTGTTGATTCAAACTGATGGTATTTCTATTGAATACATACCTGAAGGACATTGTTGTTCATAGATTTGATAGTAAGGTTATTAAAAAAAAAGCAAGAACTACCTTTGAGACTTTACTAACTTTAAACTAGTAAGCATTTCCCAATGAAATTTAGCGAGATTGCTCCCCTCCTGAAACGTCCTCTTAAATTTTAAATCAATGCAATATTAATTGCATACCATTGGCGAACAATATTTACGAAGGAGAATATTAGCAAACAATTGTTGGCGATTTTCTTGACCATTAATTGTTGAGACGTAATTAGTATTCAAGAAGAAAAAAAAAAACAGTTTTATATTCTTATCGTTTTTTTTACCAAATCACTGAAAACAAAATTTTACACTGAGCTATGATTGTATTTAGAGATTACATGGCAAATTTCATGTACTTAAATCATTGTAGTTTAGAGTTACACGTTTACATGTGAGTGAAATTTTAGACAGACAGAAAATAAATCCATTGACGGATTTGATTCCAAATATAGTACATATTTATATATTAGTTGATAAATCTATGCACTAAACTTTATTTATACAGTTCTCTTCCTTTTGCAGTTATCTTATTAACTTGTATTCGAACAGTCGGAAAGACAGATTTTTTGAGAATTCATATAATTCTTCTAACTGAAAACATTTTGAGTTATCTCTCTCACGAAAGTGCGATGGACATATAGATAAACATAATTTAAAAAATGTATTTTTCGTAATAAGGAAGATCTGAAAAGGGGAGATTCTTTGAAGTCTTAGAATCGAATTACAATATGTTGTCGATTATGATATTTTTTGTTTGTGTATGAGACGGTAAAAATTAACATGGTCTAAACAATAAAACTAAAGCTGTTAATTCGTAAAATGTTTTGAATTTCAATTATCACAAGCGTAGGAAAAAGACAATAAAGCAATGTAAATTGATATTAATTGGTTGCTGTAATTTCGAGTCTACTGTTAATTCAAATAATTTTTTTTCCCAAAATGCACTTTGATACAGTTGATATATTTTGTAATATCTGAATCTTCCTTTATATGGAGAAGTTTTGATAATTTCCAGTTTTAAAAAGAATTGATTAAAAACAAAAGGGAATGAATTGAAACAAAATTTATAAGAACAGGTTTATTAGTATGGAATATATTTATTCTACAAATAGGCACGGCAAGATTGATGTATCATTTCAAAATTGTATTGTATTATAAAACCTATAATTTTCCTTCTTATTTATTGTTGATTCAGAGTGAAATTGTTGGAAGCTATTTATAATTTGATGATGCAGAATAGCTGGAAATTGCTATTTATAATTTGATAATATAGTTATTTAAAAAATTCCCTTCTCATGCCTGAAACAAAAACGATGAAAGTAAATGAGCAGCCCAATGAAGGCAAAAAAAAGAACAATTGTTTAACAAATGAAACTGAGGTTATTAATTTAATATTTTGCTTTTTAATCATCTAAAGCATTCGGAATAGAAAATATGGAAATCGAAATTCATAATAGATTTGTTTAGACTGAACTTTTCTTGAATAACGCCAGTTCAAGTTCATTGTTGTTTCGGATTAAATTGATTTAAAAATGTATTAAATATTGTTGATATATCTGGACACTATGATCTTTTGTTGTGAAAGTATTCTTAAAATTTCTAATTTTGAAATGGATTGTTAGAGGAAAAAAAAAATGAAATAATTGATTAAAAATCTTTAAGAAAGAATTTATTATAAATATATTGTATTATATTGATTCGAATGAAATCAGGTTGTTGAAAGATAGATGTATTATAAAATATAATCAATTGTTTAGAGACTACGCTCTCTTCTTAGTTGCTGTTTATTTTTGGTATTGTAATAATAAACTGTCTCTCTCCAAAAATATGATAGTGCATGAATATCCGATCAGAAAACTAACAAATGCTGATATTGAAAATATTGAAAATTACTCTGATGAGATAGTTTGGTTTTCATTTACCAAGAGTGCTGCTTCAACTAATTAGAAATTAAATCAGTGGAGGTTTAAAATAATATTGTTTCGATTGAGTTGGATGATAGAACGGTGATTCAAATTTTACTCAAAGGAAATTTGTTTAAAGTTTCGCCCATTGATTTCCTTTTGAGTAAGTTTATTATATTCTGTAATATCTTGTTCTCTCACTTTTGAAAATATTTCGATTATTTAAAAACAGCTCTTAAAAAGCGATTTCTAAGATGAAAGGAATTAATTGTAAATCTTAGTTAAATTTACTAAATCCATTCCAAAACGTTAAACTAACATAAAATATATATTGAGACACGAAATGGCAATTGATATGGGAACGCTTTAAAATGTATGAAATAATTAAAATGAATTCATAAGAAAATTTGTGACATAAAAATATAAATTTATATGTAAATATTTAAGTCACGTTTAAAAGTTTTTTCATAAATATATAAAACTACTGGAAATATGAATCTTAAAGCAATTGAAATGTAATTAAGTATAAAAGAAACTGTAAAAGAACGAAAATATTACCAAATACATTAAAACAGTTATTGTAATGACTTTTTTAAATATTTGATCATTTTCTACAAGAAAGAAACATAAAGAATAATATAAGTTCGCTCAAATTTAAAAGACAAATTTTAAAAATTCTCGAAATACTGAAAACTAAACATAATAACAATTTATTTACAGTCCTCCTTTTTTCATTTTGGATTCATAAAACAAATAGGAAAAAAATAAGCTTTCACATAGAAGAAGAAAGTGAATTGAAATAAAAAAAAAAAGAATTCTCGTGGGAACCATTTGTTTCCGCTATTTTCTTCACGCCCGATTAATATTTTAACATCTAATTCATTTATAAATTCCCATTGTGTAAATATGATAGAAAGCAATCAATTTCAAAACGTTACGTTTTCAGTTGGCTGTTACGAAGATGCCTTTTAAATGCTTAGGAAATTGATTTCATGAGATTTAAATGTGATAACTACTGCAATCGCTGTTACAGTTACGATACACAGTTAATCAATTAAAATCTTGTTAGCACTATTATTCTAAATAGCATTTTTTTATTCCTCTGTTTATACAGTGAAATGAAATGAATCGTTCTCTATTTAGTCTGATTTACAAAACAAAATGAGAAAAAAGGGAATGTTTTTTTTCAGTTACTCTCTTTTTTCAAAAAGGAAAACTCTTCGCTTTTAAGCATGGGCTTTTCGGTTTTGACTCTCAAAATGTAGACGTGAAACGACTATTGGAGAAAGAAAAGCTTGTTTATTTATTTTTATCTGAGAAATTTAAGAAAACTTTCGAATTAAAACAAAATAATATGCTTCCTAAGGGAAAACAAAAGAAAGTCAACTTTTGAAAAGAATCTTAAAAAATACAATTAACGCTGGAAAAGTGCTTTGCCTACCTACAATGTATTTTTTCGTCAACAAATTAAAAAAATGACAGGCAATGTCTTTTTAACTAAACAATATTGTTTATACGCTTATGTATTATGACGCGTTTCATGTTTTATTTAATGGTATACATTTTGAATCTCCTCCTATCTATCGCTTGTTTCTGATTATTGAATCCCTTTCTCAAGATCGTTATATTGAATTACTGCATTCACAAATTGTTCTCTTTGAGTTTAAGAAGGTGCAACGTTTCGTCACCAAAATCTCTCTCTCTTTCTCGCACACAAGCACGCACGCACACAATTTAAGCATCTTTAAATATTAAACATCGAATAAGCCGCTGAATACCCTGTTGATGATTAAGACAATAATTGAGCTGGCATTCCTACCATTAATAATCAAATACATTCAGGCTAATAAGAAATTATTTGTTCTCCCTTCGGAACAATTCACTATTTAAAAAATACAGGTGGAGGTGGGGGAAGAGACAATATCTTTAACGGGAAGTATGGCAGTAAATTTTAGAAGTACATTCCCACTATTTTGTGCGATATTTTGAGATAAAATAACAACTATTATACATTTTTTACAGCACAATTAGATTTTACTTTCAGTTATACATTTTGAAATTTTCGTCATCTAATCATTACTGTCTTCTAAGATTCCTTGCGAAGATTTAAGATTTAAATCTTGGATATTATCTTTTTAAAATTCTATCACGATCTATTTTTGTTTTTAAAAAGAATTCAGAGATAAATCTGCTATATCAATAAAAGTTTTTTAGACATTTATATATTTTTAAAATAACTTCTAAACAAAATAAAATCTATCAAATCATATATGTATATATCAATATATTAAAATTCAAGGCCTTAATAAAAGCGTTTACCATCTCATGCATAAAAGCTAACCAAGCAAACCAAAAAATTTTCACTTGGTATTTTAATACTTTTGTCGTATCAATACTTTTATGATACATATTTTAAGCAACAATGCGCAGTATATCACAAGTCACCATAAGTTAAAGACAAATCTTTTGTCTTGTATTCAGCCACCACTATAAAAGATTTCATATAAGGAATCCAGTCTTGTTTTGACTGCAGTAAACGTTTCTCTGTTATTTGAGGTGATTTAAAATCAATTTGTTTTTCCATTCCCAGCAGTGAAAGCAACAAATTTGGAAATTTATGACGCTTTTAAGGGGAAAAAGAGAAAAAAAGATATATCCGCTTGAATGATGCCTCATAATTCGTAGTTCCGCAAATGAAGGAGGAATAAACATTTCAAATCTGCTCCTCATGATAAATTTAAAAAATCTTTAGATATATATCCTGATCCCGTTCAATTTTTTCTATCTAATTAATTCATCTGAAACTTTGTAAAATTGCTGAATTGGTTAAAAGTTTTACTTTCCCACACTCCGAGAGAAGAGGCAAAATACTGAAGAAGGTGATGGCAAAGAATAGAACCTGAGACCTTTGGGTTTGAAAGCCAGTAACATACCACTGGACAAAAGCATGGTCATGCCCCGTAGATGTTATCTGTCTTATTAAGATATCACCACAATACCACTGACGACAGAATTCTTTTAAAAATATCCCTCTGTTTCCCTTTCCTGGTTGCGCGAAAATCTCGGTGTAGGTATTATTGTATTAGCACTGTGACAAATATTTTCTCCATCAGTATCAGGTTATATATAAGAACAGGGATAAAATGTTTAAGAGCTTTTCCTCATTTTTCTTTCTGTCTTTCTGTGTGTTCCCGTCGCTTCTACTTGTACATAAACATGCCTGCTTCACCGTGATGAAATAAAACGACATAAAAGAATCGAAAGTCTCTTCACTGTATTTGAAACAGACATTCTATTTTTAAAAAAATAAATGATTACACACACGCGCATGCTCACATACGCTATGTGTGTGTGTGTGTGTAAACATTTAAATTTTTGTATCAGAATGGCAAGTTTTGATGACAGAAATATTCAAGGTCTCCTGGGAAGGCATAATTATTTTACAAGTGGAGACGCTGACAACTCACGCCTTCTCACAGCAACAGAATGGGCAAGTGACTTAAAAAGGGGGAGAAATATACCTGTCTTATATACTATGATGCTTTAATAGAAATTTCCATCGCATGTCAAACAAAAAGCAAGGGAAACACTGGAATCTTTTAGAAGAATTTGTCGAGTCAGCAGTATTTTGTCGATTCACTCGGAGTGTGGGAAGGTGTCGGTCTTTAGCCGATTCAGCAATTTTATTAAGTTTCTCTTGAATTAATTAAGTAGAGAAAGTGGAATTGGATTAGTAAATACGAGAATGAAATTATTATGTTATATAGCTTCGAGAATTAATTTGGAATAAATTAGAGTTTAAAATATCATTATAAGGTTAAAAAAATATATTTTAAAGAAAAGTTTCGAGGCTGAAGTGAGGACTTCTGATTTTTCTTTTTAATTCGCTTTATTCTATACCAGAATGCATAGTTTATGTATAAGTAAGAAAGACGAGATGCGTCAATCTACAATAAGACACAAGAGCAAAATAAAGGTCAAAATATTTTTCCGGTGTATTTACACTGTAAGATTCTGCTAGGAATTCTTTGACATGAGTAGACATAATGATTATAGGTATCTTTTAAAAGAATTCTCTTAGCTTGACTCTGCACTTTGAATGTATGAAAGTTTTATAGAGCTCGTATAGCACTAATAAAACTAAAAAGGTGAATTTAGCTCATGAAATAAGAGCCCATTTTAGAATTAAGTTAATATGGGCTAAATTAAGATAAAAATTCGGAAATTAATTAAGCTTTAAATTAGAGTTTAAAATATCATTAAACTCACAAGCATATGTATATGTAAAAAGACAGATCCTTTAACCTCTTAATAAGTAATCTCATCTCCATGGCATTACGCATTTCACCTGCATGTCCGGAGGTTATTAATTATAAATTCAAGCACTCCGCGACACTTCCCACAAGTCGTCAAAATGCATGCCTTTCATACAAATACCTAATAGTTGTTTGATTTGGCACATATACCCTTCAAGACAAGATGAAGGGTATTTTCAATATTTTAAAATCTCAAAGTTAATTAAAATATGAGATAATAAGAAATTAAATACATTTTTAATGCTGATATATTTCCCAAAAATAAACAACACAGAAATTATTATTTTACCTAAAAATTCAAAAACATTATTTTTTGAATGTACCATTTCGTAAATTCGTGTCCTTTTTTTCATTTTATGAATTTTATGAAGTTATTTTTATATACACTGTTTTTATTACTATATTGAAATTCAAACTATTTTGTTATTACACAAATTCATTCAATCGTATGGTTTTTCCAACTCAAAGGTTAAAAAAAATTGCTGTCTTGGATATTTAACTACGAAATATGATTTTTAATTCCGATTTTATTTCGAAGTGTATTTATATTCTGCAAGTGCAGTAACTTGTTGAAAACTGAATCTATAAAATTCAAATTTTTAGCCTCATTAAATATTTATTTTTTAAATAAATATATTTCATATCATTAGTTTGACAAACATATTAAACTATATTTGGGGGGAAACGAGTTACCAAAGGATGTAAGTTACAAATTAATAGCAATGTTAATGATTAAAGTAAGGTGGAAGAAAAGGTAAATGTCTCCTTTATGTTGCGAACTTCTTTAGTAAATGCCGTCATGCCTGAAATACATTGTATAATTTAAGGTTAATTAATGAACAGCTAAAATATTACACATTAAAATATTAATGATACTTTTCCAATGAACAACTGATCAGTTTTTTCATTTTCTAATCCTCATAGATAGTCCAAGTGTTACGTAGATTCCTTTAGAGAAGTCTATTTATTTTAATGGCGCTCTTAACACAATTTTTGAAATTATGTATAATGGTTTACCCATGCTATAAGCACGATAATTAAAGTAATTCTGATTCGATTTGGAATAGTGAGGATTTTGCTATCGGAAGAATGAATCTCTCGAACGAGTTCGTAAATGGGCCATCCAACTGAAAACCACAGGAAGGCTGGGAGATAAGTAGCAAAATCGCCTTTTTTCTATAACTCTATAATTATTTAAGACAGAAAAATAGTTCAGTAGAGTGAAAACACCATATTGGTGAACAAAGATAAGGTTGTAATCAATATACTTTTAAGTTCTGTAGTTTTGTACTCGCTAAAAATACGATGAGTAATTGGTGGAATTTAGATTTCGCAACCAGAAATTTACGGATTTAATTTGTATTTGGTAAAACTCGGTTCCAAAGTAACTGCAATATATATATATATATACTAATACCTAAAATACCTTGACAAAAGACAGCCTTCCCTTTCCTTTTTTTCCCCTTTTGTCATTATTTTTCTGCAATGCTTGCTACACATAAAACCCCTACCCTTTACATTAAAGCTTTTCACTTTAAAAAAATTATGTCACAAACATAGAAATATGAAATGGATGAAATATAATAAAGACTATAATGTTAAAGTTAGATATATAGATAAAACTACAGCCAGGAGAGTCACCTCGTATGAGATTCGGGCATGGTAATTGGTTCTTGCTACACTGGAGAGTACAAAATAGGCGGGGGTCAGGCTCCTTCCATTGATGCTGGGACATATTTCTTTAGGGGAAGGTAGCTGGTGATGGCTTTTTAGACTCATCCACAGTTCCTGCCAGTGTTGCTGTTGTGGCTGTCCAGTCATTCAGTTTTTTTTTATCCGTGTGTCTCTCGAAGCGGGCCGGAGACTCAGTGATATGACATCTTACTAAGTAATCTCTATGTCATCTTAATATAAATATCACTTGTTCAGTTCGGAGGTTAAGAACCTTGAGTTTAAGACATCAGTGACACATCATTCAAATCGGCGAATACATTTGTTTCTGCGTATTTCACTTTCCTTTAGCTTTTGAAAAAGACTTTTCAGGACGCTGCTCTCATCATTTATTGTCGCACCACGCAACTATTGATTGCAAAGATGATAACATTTATAAGTGGATTTTAAGAATGAGACAGGCTTAGTTTTCAATCCATTCATTGCAAACCAAATAATTATCTATAAATAATGCCTCTTAACAAGGATATCTTACATTAAACTTATATGTAAACGAAAATAAATAAATAAGTAAAAGATTCTTTTCACGCGGGTATTCGATGATTTGACATTTCTTGACAGCTCATGTTCAATGTTAGAGATTGATTTCGACATTTTCTCTTTTCTCTCAAGGAATTATTTCTGCCACCATTCTTTTGTTAAGGGTTTTTGCACCTTGCATTTCTTGGAAGGGTCAAAAACCTTTCAAATTCATCATAGATTTATTTATTGTGAGCATCAGGGCAGCGAAAAATAGTAAATAATAACACATATATTTAGTAAAAAGTCCTGAATGCTTTTTTAAAGTTAAAAAAACCCTTTTACTCTAAAATCTTGTTTTAAAACGTTTCTTAAGAAACTTATACCACTGTTAGACATTAAAACAGATTAAGACATATTGCGATCCTATGCAGTTTATTTCACGAGATCCCTTTTTATAATAACTTAGTCGATTTATGTACACATTTCAATGTATATTTTAAATTTAGTCAAACATTAATTATTTGTTTAGATTAATTATTTTTATTTTAATAAGTTTCTGAAAGTTATTTATTTCAATGTTAAGACACATCACTGTATAGCAATCACTTTTGAACATCATTTTATTTATAGATAGATGTCCTTAAATATTGTGAGGAAATAGATAGAAATCTGAACTCTGAAGGTGGAAAGTAATATTTTTAATTCATTGAATTTATATTTCTTCCAAACTTAGTTATTTGGAAACATGATTAAAAAATTTTTAAACTAAATTATTTCCAATTCCTTCACAGCCTAATGGTATCATTTCTACAGTTATTATTAAAGTTTCTTGTATTGATTCTACAGTTATTTTTTTCAAGTACTGTAGCGGGAAATGAAGCAGATAATTTAAGCAATATTTTATGATACAAAAATTAATTTACTACTATATAACAATTAATTAATTAACAATTCAAGTTATTTAATAGTGTTTATATGTACTCTTAATTTTTAAAGACTGCCCCATCAGTTTTTAAATACTCTTAATTAAAAGAATTTAAAATCCCGAAATAATAAAAATTTTGAATAAACTTTATAAAATTATTTAAATAATCTAATCATAAATTATAATTAAGCAAAAATCATTAAAAACTGTTTTAATGATTGTTTGGTGTTTATTTATTCATCTAATTTATAATTTTTATAGTTGAAACTCAACAGAGATTATAAAATTATTGGTGATGGAATAAATATATTTCTTTTATTTCTCAGTTAATAATACATATCATGAATAGGAATTTTCCATGATATGCTGACTTTTCGTAGTTAAAAAATTACAAATAATTTATAAGAATTACCAAATATTACATCGTTTAAAAGCTGACAGGTACAGAAAATAAAATAAAAAATAATGCATTTAAAATAATGCATTAATAGTAGAGAATTTTCATCAATCATTTTCATGGGAGAGACAGAACATTCTTTTGTAATACCATTTTCACTATCCTCATCCGTACGGATCTGATCTTTCGTAGTTACGAAAGTTTACGAAAAATTTACTAGAATTGCAAAATATTAGATCTTTTAAAATCTGAGAAGTGTAAAAAAGACACCAAGAGAGAATGCACTGAAATAGAATTTTCTTATTAGGTCTTTATTATGGAAGAGCTGAGAAAATTATTTTGAAAAACCATCAACTTTTGTAGTTAAGAATAATTTATAAGTATTGGAAAATATTAGTTCTTTTAAAAGCGAAGAAGAAAAAGAAACAAGGGAATGTACTTAAATAGAATCCTTTCATGAATCCTCATTATGGGGGGAGAGAAAAATCTTTTGCATTACAATCATCTTTATGGAACTGATCTTTCGTAGTCAGAAGACTAAGATTAATTTACAAGAATTACAAAATATTCTATATTTTAAAAGATGACAAGTGCAAAAAAGAAATCAACTTTCAACAATTCACTTAAATTGAATTGTAGAGAATTTACATTATGGGGGGGATGAAAGCTTTTTTGCAACAGCATCATTATAAAAATAAAATATAAAAACCTACAGAAGTTTCTGACCGATTAAAATTTCTAATAAAAGTACTCTTTTATTCAAGTCCCATAAATAGAAGGTTTTTGAACTTTCTACAATACGAAAATACGCAAACATTTAGTTTCAAGATATCCGTCAATCACTGAAAGCCTGGAGGGAATTAACAAAACATAAAGAGATCGATGTTTTTTTTTAAGAATGCAACTTTTCTCGAAGGAATCAAAACAATTTAAATCTTGACAGATAACTCATCACAGGGCACAAGATGAAAAATTGAACGCCGCCTCATGCTGCCATCGCATTTCACGGTTCACTCTCATCCTCAAGTGGTGACTAGTGTATGCAATTCCTCTCTTTCAGCCTTTTCAGATAATATTTGGCGATTAGTTCTGGAAGATGTATTTTTCTGGAGAAAGCACATCGCACGCTACAGCGAGGCTAGTAATGACTGAAGAAAGTGCATCTGAGTGACAAAGAGGGAGACATATCGCTCATTCATGCGAACAAACAAAAAGAAAAACGCAAAAAAATAAATAAATAAGAGAAGGGGGTTTCCGAGATGCCTTTGGTGCCGGTAGTTACACAGTGAAACAGACTACCAACTTGATCTATTCCATCCATACTACTGATTCGTTCCGTATGGTTTGAGATGCAATGAACTTAAACACTCTGTTAACTTATACATATTTAATATGCCGGAACAGGAGCACTGAGTAATGTTTTCGATCTGGGCATACTTCCGAGAGAGTTTGTTGCCTCGTTCCACTTTGATCTTACCGTCTTCTTTGAGACATGTTGCGTCTGTATGAGCCATATATAAACATTTTCCTTAAACTGGACGTTTAATATTCTCATGGTATAAAAAAGCAAAGACGTTAAGAAAATAAGTTTAATACCAACTTTAATTGGTCATATATTCTTTCTGTATATATTAAATAGCTAGAATTTAGTCAGTGGGAGGTTTAGACATATTGTGGAGCTAGCATATTATGATTCTACTTTTAAATAAATTAACCAGTTTGGGTTTACATTTAAACACATTTTTTAAAAGCTAAATCAACACGGTAATAATTTATTTTATAATATTTTTTTTTAATTTTAACTTGATCAAAATTGGTAATTTGAATATGTATTTCATTTATAGAAAAGTCCTGAATGTTCGATTATCCATGTTTGGATAAAAGTACATTTGAATATTTATAAGTACTGTAATAAATATGCTGTCGTAATGAAATAAATAAAAATCAGAACTATTACATTTGACAAAACGTTGACATTATTCTAATATTTTATGATTCATAAAATTTGTACTTTTAACAAATTTTCTGAATTTTTTATAATTTGACGAATAGAGCATTTTTTAAAACAACATTTTAAAAACCTTACTAGCCAGAAGTCCCTGTATATCAAGAATCAGAAATATACCATTAAGTTTATTATTTCTGACCAAAACTTTTTACAGCAAGACTTAAGAGTCGCGGTTAAGATTATATAAATTATTATATAAAAACTATATTACTAACTAAACTATATAAATTTATATAAAAATATAATGGGAGCATTCAACAATTTCAAATTCATCATTAACCAATTTTTTAGTACTTTTAAACAAAGATTATTTAAAAAGTTATACAAACTTGAAACTTTTCATTATTAAAATTTAAGAAGTTAAGAATTTGGCTTCTTAGTATTTATTATTGATTAAAGTTCCCCTTTAATATCTCTTAATGTAATTTAACTTGCAATATGTAATTCTTTTTCTCTTTGAAAACAATTACAATAAGACAAAAAAAAATCCTTATTTTGAAAGATGATTATGACGAATTGTGATAAACTGCTATATATTTTCAATCCTTGAAGGCTTAATAGTTAAGAAGTTGTGGATGTTAAAATTTAATTGTTTAAAATGCTGAAAGTTACTTTTGACTGGACTCAGTGATCTAATAAGAAATAAACACATCATTTGGTGGATTTATAATCCTCTATTTTAAACCGTATGTTAAAAGGAGTAGTTTATGATGGAAAATTGAATTGATCTGATGTTATATAATAGCTGATGGTTAATTATTAATTATAAAACTATGAAGTAATTTAAATTTTTCAGGAACATTATACGGACACATTATATTATTTATTCAGGAACAAAATTTGTGCACTATAGTTAGTTGCAAAACTGGATATAGTTAAGAATATTTAATTGTACCTTTTCATAAAAACAGCTAGTAAATATTTTCAATGATAAGTTATTTGATACTGCATAACTTCTCTGATTTTTGATACCTCTAATAAAGAATTTTTCATTGATTTGATTAAATGTTTGATACCATAGAAGTTTTTGAATACTTTGACAATGCTGGATTATTAAACTTTTGTGAATTGTCTAAAATTTTCAAACATTTGTGGTCTGAATTTGTATATTAGATTTTGTGAGTTTTGCATTTTTATAAACAAATTCTAGAATTTTAAGCAATTAATATTTTTAAAAATGTCTATTATTTAACCAGCATTTTCAAGCATGACATTCTATTTTTGTATTAACAAAAACAGCTAATATTATTTTGGTTTAAGTAATTAATTATTCCGATTTTGTTTACCTTTTTCTCTCATCTTTACTTCACTTCATTTGGGATCACATGCCATTGACAGGACCCATTTTCATGGTGTGCAAGTTGGGGAAGGAACTCAGGTATCGATGAATCTGATTCAAGGTTACGAAGTCCGATACTTAAGAAGTCATTGCGCAGTTGAAAAACAGGACATGAATTTATTTTATTTAAATTCATAAAAAGGGACTCACTACTCAAATAAAATCACTTTTGATTCCAATATCAAAACTTTTTAATAAGATTTAATTAAAATATTAAATATAATTTTTATCATTCGATATTTTTACAAACATTCTTGATTACTAACCCAATTTTCTTACCATTCATAAACTTATACAACAGCTATAATTTTTGAGATATATTAACAACATAAATAATATATTAATATAAAGAAAGAAAAAAGTTCAATAGTGGAGTGATCAAAAAGGAAGTAAGTTTTAAAATTCATAATATTAATTCAACTAATAAATAAAGGCTAAATAGCATTAAGCAAGATAAATATACAAACAGATCTTAAAATAATACCAGTAGATTAATAATTCAGTTTATGATAACTTCCATCTTCGTTTTCGGGGCAAGGTCGAATGTAATTATGCAATGACCTTGATGGATACAAATGGCAGTGGGACTTGCAAACCAAGACATGGAATGAAGGTGTGAGTCAATAACAAAGAACTCTTACACAATTTGGGATCGAATTAACTTATCAAATAGCTTAGACCTGATTTATAAGATAAAAATATGCTTAGAATAGGCAATGCAGGATTAAGATTATGAAAATACTTGATAGTTTGTCGTAATGTGCTAAACAGATACTGGTAAAATTGCTTCCGGTTTGATTTTATTTCTAATCGTATAATGATTTCCATTCTGAATTCCTGGAATATGTTTGACTGCTGGTAAATCTGGCTCAATCGAAATAGCTTCTTTAGTTAAGAAAAACATTTGTTAAAACATTTAAAATTCTTAAAATTATGTTGTAAAAGCGAAGTAAATGCAAATGTGTTTGAAATTAATTAAATGCTTTTTTAAAGCTTACCTAAAATATAAAAAATAATGCATAAAAATGGCTTCCATATAAGCATGGAAGCCATTGATAAGTATCAGAAGCAATATTCCTAATAGAGAGAAACATTTTTTCTATCAATGACATAATATTATGATTTTTTTTTCATTTATATAAATTCAAAGTACTCGTCAGTCAAGGCATTTATGTATAAACATGCCTTATTAATTGCTGAAAAAACTTTTGGAACTGTTGACGCTTTATTCATTGTCGCATCAGATTTTCTATAAGAAGAGACCACTTTCTCTAGTTGTGAGATGATGAGTCCTTATACAAAGAGCCACAAGGTAAAGCAACACCATATTACATGCCATAAATAATTCCATTTATTAGCAGTTTCAGAACTCTTTTTTTAGAGTAAAATTTTATTAGCTATAGATATTCATCATTTGTCGTATCCATTGGAATTTAGTATTTTAATGTTATCTTGTCTATAATACCTAAACATTGATTACATTATGCTGTGGTTTCATAATATGAATATTTTTCAAATTTTTTATATAGATTTAAATAAGTGTAAAATGAAATATAAGATTGAAAAAAAAATTGAATGATTAGTTTAAAAACTTCGAATATATATAATTTATGAACTTGCATGCAATTTAGAAATATTTTTCCTTCATTAAATTATACGTTCGCTTTTATGGTGAAATATATTAAAAACTTTTGAGCACTAATGAACAGGTGAATTACAATAATAATTGAACAGTTCCTCCTCCTACTGTTTTGCAAAAATGAAAAAAAAAAGTATTTAAAGTACAGATGCAATTCCTTCAGATTCGTACGGTTAAAATGATAAAATATTAGGTGCATAACATCATTTGTATCATAACATCATCCATAAAAAAACCTCATCCAGAAATGCAGAATCATTTTGTAAATGATTCTGGTTGAAATGCAAAGAAATAGGTCTTGAGTTTGATATATGAAGCTAATTTATTAAAAAAATATTTTATATCTGAAAAAAATTGAAAGAAATCATTCTGCATGAATTGAAAGAGCAATTAAATGAAACCAAAATGTACATAATACTCATAAGAAATAAAACGATCATGGTCGGGTGGATAATAAAACGTTTAGCCTTGAAAATATGAATCTCATATCTGTAGTAAATTTAAAAATACTTTGTCGCTTTTATAATTAAGTAGATTTTAACAATTACCTAACTTTTAATTATTCTAGTACAATATGTTATCATTTAATAACTATTATCAATTTCTTTAATCTTTATTTACTCAGATGTGTATTTAAGATATCGAGAATTTCCCAATTTGAAGAGAAAAATACAGAAACAATAGTTGTATTTTAATTCAGCAAGTATTTAACAGTAGTGTAAGGAAACATTCAAAAACTATACAAATGATATCGTCAAAATGATCATTATGACAAAAATTTTTTATCAGTGAATCAAAATAATAATTATCTTAAAGATTTTTAATAATTATTAATGGAAAGATTTGTCAGATTTATAATTAGTGCTAATTCTCATTTATTTCAAATCTCATTTTAACTAAACATCGTGTAAATATCCTATCAGTTAAATTCCATGACCCTCATAAAAAATCCCTAATCAATAAACGAGAATTTTATAATTTAAAATAAATAAAATAAAAAAATAATAATACATAATTTTATAATTAATTTCAGCACCTAATTTAAAAGAGGATATTATATTTAATATTTACTAAGTTATTTAATAAAAATATCCCCATAATTTATTATAAAAGCTAAGAGATTTTAAGAATAATTAAAATATTTGATGATGGTTAAATATGTTTCTTAATTTAATTTTCTTTAACTATTAAAGTGTAAAAAAAATCTGTCAGGATTTTATCAATGGCCAAAAATTGCAATTAGTTATCAAAATTTTATTTTTTTAAGTGTGGAACATTAAAATTTTATTTATTCTTTAGATTTAATATCAGAAAGAATAACAGAGAATTATAGATTTGTTGTAAAAATGTTTATTTAAATTTGAACAATTAAAGTGATCATTAAATTTTTAAAATAGTCAAAAGCATCATATATATATTTAAATATGTATTTTGTCTTCTGAAGTTCGTTTGAAATAATATCTTACAACATTTCGTTTAGGACCAATATTTTACAGTTTTATAAATATATGAAAATTATATTTAACTAAATTATAGTAATATTTAAAGTTTAAGTAAAGTTTAAAATTATAGTAATATTTATTAACATCAAAATAACATTACGTATAAATGAATTATCATATCTGAGTGATAAAATTTTAGTAATATAAATGCTCGTGAGTTCGAATTGCTGCATAAAATCGAAGCCTGAAATTTAAAAAAAAAAAAAAAAAAAAAAAAAAAAACCCGAATATTTATAACAACAATAAAAAAAATCGTTCTAGAAAAAAAATATTGATTATTCCCATTTAATTATATAATAAAGATTTTCCAATAAATGAAATTGATACGAATGAATTCTTTTATCATAATTTAATTTTAAAATCAAAGTACTTACAGGCTAAATAGATTAAAAAAAAGATTTAACTATATAAAAATAAAATTTTAAATTCATGATAAACATCCGTTATATTGAATGATATTTTTAAACTATAAATAAATTAAAATTTTTTAAAAACACATAAAATTTAGATGAAAATATTTAGAGAAGAATGCATCTTACCTGTAAAATTAAGATGTTGTACGTATCCTTGATAGAAAAACACACAAAATATCCTTTAAAAATGTCTCAAAAATGAAAATTCTTTTACATTATATTTTTTCAGTTCCCTTAAAACAGAAGTTCCCCTAAATGTCCACAACCGTCTACGACGAAAACAAACACTCCTGTCTGCTACAAGTGAGAAACTCCTGGATTCAGCACATTTGTCATCAATGAATTCTCTTACCTGTTGATGCACCACGTGTAGGTAGCTAACTGAGGCTGAAGATGAGGAAGAAATGTGCTTTCCGCCATTAACCTGAGTAACAAATCTCGCCAAGTCGCCAACCATATCCGTTACTTGATCCAGAAGTTGATCTCTCTCGGGGAGTTCATGATTCAGTTGTTCGTTGAATCTCGAACACTTGTTAGTTCCTGCTTGGAAGGCAAAACGAGTAATATTTTTAGACTAATATTCTTTATGTATTTATACTAATTTTAAATGGTCTAGTTAGAATTTTAATTTAAGGATAATTTTATATCCAAATAAGTAATTCCTTATTGATGAAAAATATTGTTGCACGTTGTTATTTAAATTAAAAAAAACACCTTCGAAGACCTATTGTAAATAAATTTTGTCATTATATTCAAGTAATCAAGTGATAATAAAAAGACCAAAATATTTGCAACTACTTTACAATAAATAATTCTGCTATATGATACTAAAACTTTTGCTATAATTTTCTTGAAAGATTCTCTGTATTGAAAATTTGTAAAGCAAAATAATACTGAGAAGAAAATGAATTGGAATTAGATTAATTAACGTTAAAGATCAACGAGGGGACGCCCCTCACTCTAAAAAACAACAACATTGAAAGTAGAACAATGAAAGTTTAAATTCAATAACTTAAAAAGCCAGGTAATATGTAAATGTAAAGTATGCATATAGTTTTGAATACTGAACACTTGTAATAAATTTAATTACTCAATAAAAGTGACATTTTATCAGAAAAATGGATTTTTTTTTTACTTTCTCGCGTGTAAAATATAGAGAAAGTATAGTAATCATAAAAAAATTCGAACTCGAAATTTCGACGAATCTCACCAATTCTTCCAGACCTCCGTAAGTAAGAAAAATACTTTTTTTGGCAATATGTCTTTTTTTCTGTGTGAACACGATAGCTAAAAGCGTTTAGAACAAATCGCTTGTAATTTGACATATAGAATAAGGACCAAATTTGTGAATTTCTATCAAATTTTAAACGACATATGTTAACAGGAAGTCGAATACAAATGAATTCGATTATTACTAAATGCTGAAAATTAGACAGATAAAATCTATTACACATATTATCACCTCAAATATAGATATTTTTCAAATTTTAATCAAAATCTGTCAAATGGTTGACCGTCTATCAGTTTCTACTTTCGTATGTATATAAACATGCAATCAATTAAATTCTCTATTTAACTACAGATGTACGTATATGTCAAATTCTGGTGTCAATCGACTGGCAATAAAGGCGTCCAAATATGTATATATATTCATGATTGTATCTGTAAAAATGCAAAACTCACTTCAAAGATTTATATTTCCTAATAACCATTCATCAATAACTTACTAGGTATTCGTGACCTTAGCTAAGAGGTCCACAATTTCATGCGGAGGAAGGGGGGGGGCAAGGTATTTATTGGAAAATTTCGAAAGACTACCCCTTTAGGTTTTCTTGAATAGAGAGGAATGGAGAATGTTTTAATTTTTTTAATTCAGGTATTAGAATATCTTTGCACTAGTCGATTATCAACGTCTTGAATAATTAATTATTTGAATACTAATATTTCTTCAATAATATTCTGCACCAATGTATTTGTACAATAGTTCGGAGTCATGATAAAGCTTAAATTAGAAACTTCGAATTTTTCTTCAATAGTATTAGGTACCAATGTAGATGCCGGATTATTAGGAGTCGTGATAGAATTTAAATTAGAATCACCGAAATTTTCATCAATATTGTGTACCAATATGAATGGCAAATAATTTGGAGTCATAATAGACTTCGAAAAAAGCAAACCTAATAATAATTTTTTTAAATACCAATAAAAAATAAACAATTTTTTAAGCGAATAGTAGAAATGGAAACTATAAACCTAAATTAAATTAAATCATTATGTTAGGAATGCTTTAAAATATGAAACAGAATTTACCACTACATTTTTTTAAAAAAAGGACCTCGTATGTGCACTTTCGAGAGCACTAAATATCTAAACCCTACATCAAGTAAATGCTTACTTTTAAATGTAGCAATTTACAGATAATACACCAGTCTATAAACATAATTATGTAAAAATAACCCCAATCAAATCTAAAAATAATACATTTAAATTGAAATCAGAAAATAAAATCTGCATTTAGATTTTAAAAATTTACATTTTAGAAAATGAAGGCATTGGCATCCTTCATAAGTGCCGAACAATTTTATTGTAAGCCTCGTTATTGATATTATTAAGTCATCAGATATGAATCATAAAACAATTATCTATAATAAGGAAGATACATAGAGTGATAAGTTTCTTGAGTGTTCCGTTTGGTTGACGATTTATGTCATTAAGTCATCAGATATTAATCTCAAAATTATTAGTGTCGCAGTAAATCGACCAAAATTTGAAAAATGCATAAATAAATTTAAAATGCGTTTATTACTTAGAAATATTTTTCACAATTTATCCTCAATTCTTTAATTTCAGCGTTATTTTAAACTGTTTTGTTTTTCCCAGTTTTTCTTCCATAGTTCACACACTTTTAAATTAAGTTTTTGTACTTAAAAAATATATTCTGAATTATAGTTGATCATATAGGAAAAATATGGTCGAAAAATATTTTTTTAGAAAAAAAAATCTCATAACGATCTGATATTAATGCTAGAATTAAAGATCTTTTGTAAAATTATCGGTAAAATAAATTAATAGTGAAGTTAAATCTCATATCTGTTACGACAACCTTTAGTAAACGATAAAAAATAAATTTTGCTATTTATTGAATTAAACAAACATCAATTTCGTGGTCAATATAATATAATGACTTAATTCATGAATCTATAAATATCACTGCTCATATCATGAAATAATCTAGCAGTTCAATGCTTTGCATTTGCTGTGGCGCCGCCGTTCATGCCTTCCTTCGAATTTTGCAAATGTATTTCATAATTAAATTTGCGATATTGCGATTAAATTAATTAAATTAAATTTGATGTTATTTCTATTTGAATATCGTTTGCAGCAACTTTCATCATTTTTTTGCTTTTTATGTAATTTGATTTTAATAATTTGTATCATTTCCACGATGAGCAATCACGTAATCTCACTGTAAAAGGAAAACAATAAAAAATTATACTATATTTTTAATGACGTAAAATGCACTTTTTAAAATTTTATTTTCCTACTCTCTTTTAATGAAGCAATGTTAGCGTAAAAAACCTAATTTTGTGAAATATGAAAACAAAGGTTTTGAAATCTTCTTTAAAACAATAATAAGATCTCATTTTTTCGTAGAATAATTAGGAATTATGTTATCAAAAATAATAATTCTTCGATGAGCAAAATTTCTCTGTTGAAAATCTAACATCACCAGAAAGTGTTTTCGGTTCTTTGAAACGGTGCATGTATCTGAGTTATTACTTTCTAACAGGCATTGATGATAAACTCATAATAAATTACAATTATTGCGTTTCATATAATTATCAATAAATGAATAAAAAAGTAAATTAAAAAAATTGTTTTAAAAAAACGGATAGATTTTGAAGTAATAATAATAAGCAACAAAAAATTGTAGGAGCTTTGAACCTCTAATCTGAAAAGTCGTAGTATGATAAATTTCAAAACAAATAAAAAAACAATAATAAGTAAAAAAAAAAAATATTAAGATTCGAACTTCTAACCTGAAAAGTTATAGCATGGTGATATTCAGACATAATTAGTCCGACTTTATTTAACTTTTAAAAATTTCTCTTCGTTATATAGCAGTTATAATGCACAAAAAAGTATTTAATACGTAAATATTAAATTTAGCATGTATATAAATGGAATAAAATTTTTTGTAATTAGCAAATTTCTAATCATTTTTGCTCTTTCTTTTATTAGATGTATGAAAATAAATTGCTATTCTTTAATTATGAAGTTTAGTTTCTTCACTTTAGTTCTTTGAAATTTATTGTATCTGCAAACAAAAAATGACTAAGTTTTTTTTAATAAATTTATGAAATTTTTAGTAATAAATTTACAAAATCAAAATTGAACCATTTCAATTATTATGCTTCATATTTTACAAGTATATTTATATTCAGCAGAAAATTATTGGATTGTTTGAAATTTAATCAGTTCCTATTTCAGATTCACTTTCGATAGAATTGAGTTTCTGAAATAAAATCAAGCTGCACACATCAATAATATAATTGCAATTTTTCGCATGCAATGGTCTAGCTAACCTTTTTATAACAAAAAGTTAAAATAAATAAATAAATAAAAATCATTATATTATAAAATATACAAATTCTATGCATTAAAAAATTCTTTAGAATTTAATTTTCAAACATTTAACGATTTATTCCTTTAAAAAATATTTTTTTCAGCATGAAAATAATTATTCGAATGGGTTTTTTCTCAACAAGGGACGTATGTCTGTTTTAATATAAAGTAAAATCGGTGTTTATTGCCCTTTACATCAAACAAGTGTCTTCTCATTATCTCAAATAAACAAGCTACCCATGACCGTAATGATGTAACAAAGGCAAAGGGACATGGTATTTTTTATTTTTTATTTCTGGATTTAAAAAAATATAAACCATCCAAATGCCCACAAAATATTCTGTTTTGAAATCCTCCCCCCGCTTACAAAAAAATAACCTTTGGGGCATTTGTAACCCCTTCCGTCCAAACCTCGCTACGCAACCATATGATGGACAACTCATTATCAACAAGGCATAATATACGTGAAAATCTTCTCCCGTCCACTAGAAAAAGCGTGCGACATTGAACTTCTTCCTCGCCATGAGCCATTTTTTCTCTCATATAATCATGACCCAGTCCTCCCTTAGAAACACCTGCTCTTTGTGGCCTTTTGCCGAGGGTCGTTATGTTCCTTCTAACTTGTTTGTGACTCACAGTCCGTCCAACAACTGTTGTTATGTCAGTTCGGCACGAACACGATAAACACACATGCTGGAATCTGCATTCTGCCGCATCATTCTCTGTAATGAAAGCCTTTCTTCTTCTGCAGTTTAAAAGAGATTTATTATGAGAAAGGGAAAAGGTAATGATGTTACAATATGTGGAAGGGAAGGTCTTGTAGCAAAGAGCAAACAGAACCAACATTGAAACTTCAAACACTGCGCGATAAATTCTTCTACCTTAAGGGTCAAACAGACTGTTTGTGCAGTCAAGCGAAATTACAGCTGTTCTGAGTAATGATCTCGCAAATGCGCTATTCAATAACCTCGACCTTTGCCAATCATCTTTATGCAAAACGTCAGTCAATTGTGGAGTAAAATATTTTCGTTCACATTGTCATTCGTTGGAAAATAGCGCGAGTTTGAGCAATCAATGCGGATATATTGTTGACGCTCGTTCAACAAAACATGAATAAAAATAAATAAATAAATATTCTATAATAAATTATTTTGTTATTTTTATAGCAATTTAAGTTATTCAAATTTGATATCACGTTAACTGTTTTCTTAAATTTTAGTTACTAAATTTTTTCATTCTTTTTTCTCATTCTTTATACTACTAAATAAAACTATTTAAACTTAGTTTGTTATTTTCTTCAGGGGCTACATTAAATCTATCAAGGAAAATTTTATAATTAAAAATTCACAAATTATTTCAATTGTTGCTGATTTTATCAGATCAAATAAAAATTGATTTGAAATTGGCGCTAATTATCAAATTAACTCTTAAGTGCCAAGTATTGTCAATAAACAACATACCCATTTATGATAATAAATTTAAAGCGATAATACCTATTACAAATTGGTTATACAATGAAACTCTTATTAAATCAATTTATAACATGAATGTGGAAATACTGATAAGTGAATAAATAAATGGATGTTTTTCTCTTGTGGTTGCATGTCCTTTTTGCTTATGGGATCCATTTATTTGTCCATTTTTATTTGTAGAACTGAGAATATTATGTTTTATTCTTGCCGACTGGCAGCAAACTGTTCCTTAGCCATAAACATATTCAAAACAAAACATGATTTTCTAAAGCAATTTTACTCCAGAATTATTCAAGGCTCGAAAGACAAAAATGAATTTAAAATCCCTTTTTTAAAATTCAAGTATTTTAGGGTTAATTCTTTCATTGTATAGAATGATTCTGCAGGAATATTTCTGTATGAATTAAAAATGTTTGTTTTATCATTGTCTCTCAAACTAAAAAAGATTGTTCTATTAATAGTTACTGTTTTTTTTTTTTAATTCTAATAAATTTTCTTGATCATGAAACATTTCTGAGAAGATTTTTGGCTTAAGATTTTATACACATTGTAATGTTTTTACCTCAAGTAATTGAGGGGCTTGTCGCTAAGTTCGGATCAATAGTACTTCCTATGAATTGACAAAAAATATCGTGAAATATTTTTAAAATCTTAAATCTGCTATCAGGTAAACAGGGAATGCAATATATATTTCCTATTTTACTCTACAAAAGAAAAAATTCATATCAATTTTTACTTATTTTTCAACCATAATGCAAGTAGATATTTTTGAAGATAAATAGATTTTTAATTGGGCTTTATTTAATAGAAAAGACAAGTTTTTGGCAGCGAAAGATAATGAAACTTTTAATGGCAATGATGTCTGTTAAAAATTTTAAATTTTGGTGGATATTTTGTATAAAAGAGACTTTGGAAATATATACTAGACACTTTTTAATATTTTTGAGATTTTAATTTATTCTTAAAAATTAATAATTTTAATTATTATATACTGATTTTTGGGGTATGTTGCAATTTCTTTAATATACATGCATTAATCCTGTATTTGATATATGTGGGTATTCTTTGATATTACCCTCCCACCTCTCCTGTTTATTTGGCTACTTCCGATCACACCAAGATCGTCAAACTCCATAATGCACTCCTCTTGACATTATTTCTAGTTTTCTCGATGTTAGAAGCACAGGGGACGTAAATGCTCACCAATATCTGTGTATTGATTTATTACTATCATAAAAACTGACATCGATTATGCAACAATAAGATGCTTCACCTAACATTCTTACATAAAAATCTTGTCCATTTTTAGAATGGTTCAAATTTTATTACTTCGGATTTTTAGTTTGGCTACAAACTACTTCAAAAAAAGTATTTCCCATTTCAAGTTACTAAGTCTAAAATGGAAAAAAATAAATAAATAGTAATAATTATTACAAAAATTACTATTATTCACAGTACTGTTATTTTATATTTATATTTACAATTTCAGTCTTATAGTGCTTTTGTATTTGCAATTTCACTTTTTAAAAGAACATCGCTAAAAAATTTTATTCTTTTAAAATCACCTAAGAAACTTCAAGGTAATATGTATTTGAAGTACAAATAACTGGGATAAAAATTATTGCTCTTTAAACAATTTATGATTAATTTATACCTTAATGAAAGAATTTATGGTATCTCTATATATCTAATATCTTTACTCGGAGTTGCCTTCCGAAGTAAATTTTCGCTAATTTTGATTGATCTAGATCAAATGATCTCGCTAAGATATACGCATTCTCATTTTAAATAGTAAATTGTTATTTTTCATGTTTATTTTAACAGCTAGTGTATATGGAAACGGGGATTTGCATAAATATTTTCACATATTTAAGAAACAATACGATTATTATTCTAAACAAGAAAATTATACTGTTATTCATTTATTAAAATGGCCTGTGTTTTACTTCAGAAGCTTCATTATAAAGTACTTAGAGTTTTAAAAATTGTAATTTTTCAGGAATAGGCTCCCAAAAACATTAATTATTTTATTTCAGAAAATACTTTTCTACAAAGTAAATCAAAACAATGATAAGAATTTATTACTTATCTGATAAGTTTATCTACACTTATAATAAAGATCAATGTGTGTGTGTGTTGGTGCTCTACAGGCTAGACTGTTGGACGTACAGCTACCAAATTTGGTATATTGAAGCGAAAATTGTTCCTAACCAAGCGCCCCGATGGCTCACTCGGTAGAGCACACGATTCATAATCCGATGATCGCGGGTTCGAGTACAAGCGGAGCAAGTTACTATGGGAACTTTTAATTCATTTCTGTTTCAATTTTAATTTGTCATTTTTTTGTGTTAATTATGCAAATTGTATAATGTAAATTTATTCCTAATTTTCTGCGGGCCTTCAAATTCTAGAAGGTCCTTTAAGTGTATATAAGTAGTTTTGAAATGAGGCAGATCAATAAAAGAATCGTGAGTTGAGCTTGCGTGTGTTCATTCTCGTCAGCTTCAACACATTCATCTCATCTTCGCGACAATATTTATACCTTGGAGGTCGGGAATGTGCACCTTGGACCCCTTTTTTCGAATTTTTAAATAGAATTTGAATTAATTAAAAATTAAGAGAAATTTTGACGTTTTTCCGCAATTAACTTCCGAAAATATAATCGCACAAACATGATTTTAGTATCAATTTAAAGATTAAAAAATTAGCTTTCTAAGGGTATCAGTATTTTAACATATAAATTACTATTCTATTTTAACGAAATTTTTAAGAAATATTACAACCATATTTTTCGACAATATATTTCGGACCAAACGATAAAATTTAATCTGCACGAGCACGTCAAAAGGGTAAATATTAAGTTTTATCACCGTGTTGCCATCACTTTGACGGAAGTTCAAATTTTAAAAAAATCAACTATTACTGCAAATTAAATCTAAAGAAATTTAACTTTCAGCACGTGACTGGATAAAATAAAATAAATATAAAATGTGATATTTTCTTTAAAAAATGCAAGGCAAAGGATTCTATGATCGTTTGCAATATTTAGATCATTAATTCAATAAATTATCTTAATTTATACAGGATTGAATTTATACAGGATATGCATTCTAATTCCGGTCCAATGGCCAATTTGCACAACAGTATTAATAGGCATATATATATTGTTTAATACTATTAATTTGATCTAAATGAAGTAAGTAATTACATTTTATGTAGATTGAGTCAAACAACGCATTGATGAATAATGAGCTTTAGATTTCATCATAATTTGCTCTGTGACCCATATTTTACAAAATATTTTTATTAATATTTTAAAGTTGCTACATTAATCAATCTTCTAAATCAATCATTAAAACTCACTGATTTATAAAAATAAAAGAATGTTATTATGAAAACGTGTTCCTTTGGATCTTGCCGTCCACCGTCTTAAAGAAGATATCAATTTTAGGTCAATCAGTGCTAGGAATTAATCCAAGGCTGATAATCAAATGAATATGTGTTTCCGTATATGAATGAATGTGCGCGTTTGTGTTAGGGTACTGCACACTAGACCATATGATCTGGAGATAACGCCCTTGGTATGTACATATTAATTTGGCGGATGAAAAGGTATACCTAGATGGATTTTTTTTAAAGCTTTAATTGATAAAAAAAATAACGCTAACCTTTTCTGCGATAACTTCTAAAAATATTACAGAACAAAAATATTTTTTAAATAATTTTAAAAATGACTTTTTTTTCATTGATAACAATATTTTAATCTATAAATTAAGTTCCTATTTTTAATGAATTAAAAAAATACTGTAACTGTTTTTCCCAACAATTAATTTCTCAAAAAATGAAAGAATTTAGTCGGTAAGAGTACGTTAAGAGTGTGCCAGTGTTTTGCAGGTACTTTGACAAAACTCAAATGGAACGATTAAATTCACTCTTATTGCAAATTAACCCGAGGAAAGTGCGATGTTCAGCACGTGTTGAAATCATAGCGTAATGTTATGGAATAAGTATGAGATGTGATATTTTCCACATAATTCTATAACAGCTGATTGTAAATCAGAGATATATATAGTACAATGAACTTATAATCGTAAGGCTTTTAAAAAAAATATGAGTTAGGTGACTATCAAAGTTTGAAATTTTTTTAAATTTAATTTTCAATTAAATGTATTTGACTGATAAGTTATAAAAAGAGCAAGGTACGTTAGTATTTAATAGAAAATTTTAGAATGCGTTACTCAAGGCGAGCCATCAGGTCACCAATGGCGGCTAGAATTTAACAAAAAAAAGGGGGGGTATTTTCACATCAGCACTTTCGTAGAAATTTTTCATGTTTATTAAATCTAATTTTTTACTTCAACTACTGCCTTTAGCAAAAAGTTTCGATTTGTTTTATAAAGCTATAATTAAAAAATGTATTTAAAAGATTCTGAACAGTTCAGACATAAGAAAATTTTTCAGATTATGGATGAATTCTTGATAATTTAATTTCAATTAGAATTATAAATTTCTTTAAATATTATTATTTGTGCTTTTTGAGTCAGAAAACTTTCAAATTTTTCTTTCTGGTGAGTTCCCGAAAACGATGCCAATAAAATGCACATACTTCTCAGAAATAATTTTTTACTTTATAAGTCAGTTGTTTTTAAACTTTGAATGTTGCAACGCACTTTTTAGAAACTTAATCGACAGGGGTCCATTTCAACCTCAGAGTTTTAAAGTTTTTCAGAAAGGATTGTGTTTTTTTTAGTGATTCGAACTTGCTCGAAGCCGTGTAACATAACCCATAGACAAAAGTGTACACTCGTGTACGGAAGTTGTTATCTGGCTTATGAACTTACCATCACATTACTCCCCCTTTATTGAGTTGGATGTGAGACGAAAGATATTATTGCATCAAGTGTTATGGCGGGCGATGAACTTTTTTTTTTTGTGGTGACTTTTGCTACAGGAAGATTGTGTTTGTTAGTTCAGAACCAGGGCCACCAATGTGCATTCTTCAGGTTCGAATTCGGGCCATAGGGTCCATAGCCGTGTAACATAACCTCTAGACAAAAGTGTACACACCAGTCTATAAGTTGTTATTTGACTTATGAACTTACCACAGCAGGATCAATATATGGTTCTTACAAAATAGATTTTATTGACTAAAATAATTTTTTAAAATATTATTAATTATTATAAAGGTTTGCACTAATGATATGAGAACCACTTCGAAAGTGATGCATAGGTAAAATGAACTGAACTTTTTTTAGCAAAAAAAGGAGTTCCTGATTAGATGGATGGAGTCTGGAGTACTGCATAGAAACGTAAACAAGCGATGCCGAAGAATCGAGCAACAAAGGTTCTATATGTAAAAAGTATATTCTTTTTACGTATAGTACTTTCGAAAAAGCACTTGTTTCTCCATTACTTGTCGTTTAACTGGAGCTATTTGTTTGCGCATTTCTCTATTTTCTTTTTGTGGTGTTGCTAATACCTAGCATGATGAGGAGTTTAAAACAATATTTCATTTTTAAAAACAGTGGAAATATGTATAATCATTTATGACCATTATCACGACCATTAGTTTTGGGAAAAACTCGCTCAAGGTATTAAGAAACTTTCATATTTGTATAACAAATAGAAACTATTTTAAATTCCTTATTTAATCAAAATTTCTTTTTTTAATTAAATTTTTATTTTTCAAGTCTATTATCTTCATCTTAACCCAGAATACAAATAAGAATTTTATTCTCCAAACTTTATGCCAATTTTATAGATATAAATTAGGTGTCTTTGTTCACCTACTTGCTGTCGCTGTCCAATTCTCAGAAGTATTTCTAAACAATACTTTTTCGCTTGCTGAGCGAAACTCGTTTGTATCAATCGTTACAATAAAGACCTTTGCACCCTAGCACAATTAATTTTTGTTTAATTAAATTAATTCATTTCTGATTCCTTTAATTTAAATCAGCGCAGAATAAAACCTATAAGATTTTGAAATGATCTTTTTATTGACTTTGCATTTAGTTGGAAAACAAATGCAATGATCAAACGAAATTAACAAAGAAATTTATGAGAATACAAGAAAGAAAGAAAGAAACGGTTTTAAGATGCATGAATAAAATTTTGAACATTTCTTTTCGATTTATAATAATCTGTGATGTTTCATTTCAGTACAATTATCATAAAAAGGATTGATTGCATTGATAAAATTGTTGAGTCGGGTTAATTTTAATACTTTCACCTGTATCAATACAAAATACAGTTTTCTAATTCGGAAAACAGAGTCATGGTGTTTGTTTTATGTAATGGAGGCATTATGAAGTGAATTAACGAAGTAAACTAAAATTTAACAAAAGTTTGAGACGAGAATTAAAGGCAGAAATATAAGATGAACAACATGCTTACTATTATGCATATAGTCAAGATGTTGATGCATCTGAGAATTTTCATGCACATTAACAAAATTAATACAGTTTCTTCAGATAAAACTTAGATTCGCTCTATTATAAATAATGTATTAAGGTTTATTTAAAGAAGTAATTTGTGTTAAAAAAAACCCACTGAGATGGCTCTTTGTATCATCAAGTGGTTCCACCTGCTGTTTCTATAGCACCCTAGAGGGGCCAAGTTCGGAAACTATGTGTTCAAGCAGAAACTCAAGCACGAAGCAATAGCATAAGTGAAATACATTCCCCTCACTCTAGCGGAGGACACAATAAAAAAATTATATTTATTATTAAGGGGTCCATTTTTATCAAATCCTCTCCAAGGTCAATTTTATTTGGGTCGAGAACAGCTATTGTAAAAAATTTCACTGTACTATGAAATGAATTATGGTAGAAATTTTAAATTTAGTCCAAGCATAGCTCAAAAAAGGAAGAATTCACATCTTCGAATGATCATAATGTGCCAGCAAGAAAGTTTTATTGTTGCTCATTAATCCATTATTGGTTTGGCGTAATTTCAACTGTAAGAAAAACTAAACATTCAAACTAATATACAAAGAACATAAACGCTCTGTGGAAATAAAAAAGGATATTTAGATATAAAATTGGGTGTTGTCTTTTCTTTTTTTATACCTAAATAAATAAAAGCGGAAGGAATGTAAATGGTCTGCCAGGTTTCTACAAAGTTAAAGAAATATTCAAAAATGCTTTGTTTGGTCGTACATTTTATAATAACTAGCACTTTTTGACGTTCTACTCAAAAATATCTTTCCAACACAAAGCATTCCTATTATTATTTTTTCCTATTTTTTTCTGTGACTATTAATGAGATATTTTCACGCAACTTTTATTATCGTGGTCCTTTATTCACGCTGCATAAATTTATCCGTCCATAAAATTTGAAAACATGTTTCTTAAATATTTTTAGCATTTACGTGGAGGCTTAGTGTTCCATACATTAACGACACGTACGAAAGAAATGAAGAGCATTAATTTTTTTTAGTTTTGAAAAAGATGAACTTAAACGAATATGCTATTTTAAATAGAGAACGTTGAATTATACTGGATTTTCAATTATAAACAAAACCTTTCTTCCCAAAATTAAAAAATCAGCAATTATGTTGAGAAATTGTTACGTCTATCATTTACTGTGTTCATACGCATGCCAATAAACAATCACCTAATGGATAAGTCCAAAATGATCAAATCTGCAATTTTTCTGATAAATCCATACGATAAATCTCATTAATCTATTCTATTGTATTTTTTTCTCGTATACATGGAAGGCCAGACTTACCGCTGACGATTTTGTTCCAATTTTTTCTGTTTAGAAACATACGGTTTTTTTAGTGAAAAAAACTAAATGCTTTTTATATATTTCAGTCTTTTTACATTATTTGAGTTAGCATGTTCATACGCGGAGAAGAATAACAATGCTTTAGATAATAGCACATTTCGTTTGTTATTGGATTCAAGGCCTCAGTATATCAAGTTCAGATTTAAAATTTCCCAGGCATTACTTCCACCACTAAATGAATTCGAACCTGAGCTCAAGACAGATAGAGCTATTGCACATGCGATTAATCAAACTTTTATTATTCAGACTTCTTGCACAAACTCAACGTATCTGAAATCCCTTTGTGCAAGAATTGTAAAGAAATCAATATTTTCCTCTTCTTATTAAAAATGCACAAAAAAATTCAACCTGCAGAGTGATGATTTGAAAAAAATACTGTTCAATTTATTGTACAGTATTTACTGTATTTGGTTTTCCTTTTCTTTTTTTTTTAAAATCCCAAGCTTTTGCCAAAGAAAAAAAAATATCTAATCATCGCTAGGTTTATTTTTTTAATTAAAGCTCATTTCTGTCTCTGTGTGATATTTCCAACTAGAGAATTAATTTTTTAATGATGTTTACATACTCCTATTATTCATCACAAATATTACCAACTAAACTTAAATACATTTAATTTCGAATAGAAAAAAAAATTATACATAATTTAATTGATCAATCTAAATGAATTATTTTTATTAGTCCATCGACAATTTTTGCTAAGTTTAATCGAAATTTGTGACGTAATAATAAAAAAAAGAAAGAAAGAGGTCCACCAGTCATTTATACTTTTACCAATAAAAAAAAGTAAAATTTCTGAAAATAACGAAACGAATTATCTAAAAGTATCCATCAATGCAATTAAGTTTTAAAATAGATTAAGCAATGAAGTTTTATTTTTTGTTCAAAATTATCATGTGAGAACATGACGTTGTTTTGATTAGAGGTTTTTGAGTAATTGAAGGCAATGAATAACTGAAGCTCGAAATCGCTTAGGCAATGAATAACTGACGCTCGAAATCGCGTTGGCATTACAGCATAAATTGTAATATTCACCAATATCTTTTAATCGCTTTTTTTAATCTGCTTTTACTAGTATTGCAGTGTTATTATGTATGCTTCTTTGAAATCAGATGCATTTTCAAAAGGTTAACCTGCTCTTACTAGTATTGGTTTATTATTACGTGTGCTTCTTTGTAGCAGATGTGATTTTAAAAGGGTGAATTATGGCATCATAGCTGTTATTTTCATGGAATATTTTTTTCGGAGGAAATTAAATAATTTAATTTTTATAATATGCTCAAAAAAACTTCACTTGAATTTAGTAACAGTTTTGATAAAAGTATTTTCTCTTTCCTCCAAAGGAGAAATATCATTTCATTCAGTCTTAAATTGGGAGCATTGAAGTATTAGATTCCTGTTCTGAGATTAATCCATTATGAAACAGTTTTATGATATCTGAAATTAGGAAGTAATAATTAGTGTTTATGAAAATACTGTTTTAAAAAAAACTGTACATAAATTAAATGTTTAAAAACTTACTGGAGATACTTTATATTTGTAAATCGCATTGCGACTGAAACGCTTGTTATTCAGCTTCCAAACGTGGCATTTCTTTCTATGAGAACATGATGTTGTTTTGATAAGGGGGTTTTGAAGCATAAACGGCAATTTTTAATTTTTGTCTTAGCTGGCAAAAAATTTTAGGAGCTTTCGTCAATCTCGAAAGAAAAAAGCATAATATTTTTTTTTAAGTTGACACATGTGCATTAGAATAATCCTGTGATCAAAAATATTCTCACATTGATAACTTGAAATTTACGATAGCAGATTTCAATTTTTTTAAATCAACAGGCTAATTTTTTTTTGAAATGTAATGTCATGAGCTTTTTATTTTCTGCTTAGAAGAAATGCTCATGTTTTAAAGCTTTTTTTTCATAATCTATGTTCATAGTTTTGTGTCATAAAAAAGCATAAGCTTTATTATGACAATTATTTTCAAAAGCAGGTTTCCAAATTTTTGATTTAATCATTTTGTTGCACTTATATTGTTTTGAAACTCATCTTTTATTAACTCCCCATTTTTCTTTTGATTTACAATCACTGGAAAATCGCGGCTCTGTCGTTTCTAGAAAAAAAAACCGATTTTTATAAATGGATGACTTTAGAAAAATAGTTATATTCGGTATTATTAAGTAACTCTGTAAATTTAAAAATGCGTCAAGACTTCGATTGCAGGCTTCAAAACCGTGTACTACAGCATAATTTACATCGAGAGACAATCACTGTTTAAATAGCCACTGACTTCAATTCATATTTCCTCCGCACAGAGGAATTATGATGTTAATTATCTCGTTAACTTATCATACATGGCAAGAAGAGGCAACTATAACCTTTACAATACTATTGCTCATATTTACCTGCGAGACAGGTTTATTCTGCGAGAAAATTTATCTTAAAGTATCTTATTAGCTTGAATAATTTTCTGAAGGAACTTAACAAACATTAAACAAAATATTACAGACGGCATAATTAATCTAAAAAAAAAATGTACACGGCCACTTTGGTGTCACAAATCATTGTCGTCCAGCTGATTGCGACTGATTTCATGAGATTAATAGATTCACTCATCTCATAAGATTCATCATGAGCTTGCTATTTTCAGGATGTCTGCCGACACAAAGAGGGGGAGATTGAGTTTTCCGCATGGCCGCCTTCTTCTGAATGGTTCACTGACTTACTTTCCCGGGGAATCAGTCAAGTGAGATTTGGAGATTTCTACTAGAGATTTTGGAATGAAATTAGATACATTTCTTGGATTTCCTTTAATACTTGAGGGTCAATTGGTGGATGCTGGTTGGCATATAAATAGCGCATATTTTAATTGCATAGGCACAAAAAACGATTCTGACCGACACCTGACCTGGAATTTTATCAATCTTTCTCCACCAACATCATCATTCAACATCATGACGACAAAAATATTAAACATCTAGCAGAATATAAGAGTAACCAGATGTCTAACTTGTGCTCTTGATGCTGCCTCAATTGTTTCGAAGAATCTTAGACATTTGTGTTGTATAGTACTTAAATATTACTTCAGAATTTACTTAGACATGTCATAATTATTGATAAAAACGTTAAAATCATCATGTAGTTGGGAGAGTTTACGAAAATGATTGTTGCATATAGTACGAGATGCTTTTTAAAAAGTATTTCTAAATTTTACAATATTACAATGAGTTGGTTTGTACTCAGGATACTTGTATTTGCTCCTTTTCAAATCTATGAAACTTTTACATGAGCTTTTATCATGTAAATTTTAAAAATTGATAAGGCACATTTGCAAGAATAACGGCGAATTTAGGCATTTGGTGTCCCTATGCTAAACACAATATGATGCCTATCTTTTACTAAACTAGTCAATTCAGCAATATCACATTGGAACATATTTTTTTTTAAATAAATGTTATGTTAAGAGTTTAAATGAGTTTTTATTCTATTTTACGAACTTTATGAAAACTATGCTTTTATTTATTTCTTATTAACGTCTCATGTTTACAAACATATATTAAATGTGGTATATCTTTAAATGATAAATTCTCATATGTATATATATATATATACTAGCTATTATCAGCGACTTCGTTCACTGGGAAATTTTGATGTATATGTATGAGAACTGAACTCAACTGTCAGCAGTGGCTGTCTAAAATCGTCTGCGAGCAAATCCCATGCCGCCCATCACCGAATGGTTACCTCGGATGCTCTATAGGCTGTGGTTTAATAGTATGGGGCGAGAGATTATATAGACGTAAAATCACAGCCTTCTTCCTGTGATCGGCTGTATACAAGAAGAAGACTATGGTTTAACATCTCTCGCCCCATATTATTAACTTGCACTGGTATAAAAGGATTCCCCGACCGCTATTTTTGGTCTGTTAATGGTTAGGTCATTGTGAATGCCCTACCTTATGATAAAGCGGTCTTGTATTTATCTCACAGCTGGAGAGGTGGGGGGGGGGGGGCTCATAATCTGCAAATGCTCACTAAAATTGAAAAAAGATCTTCTAGCTACTTTCATAGCCATGGCTTTATTACTTCTCTTTGAAAGATTAGATTTGCGTTTTCTGGGCATTTCGAAAAACTATCAAGTAATGACAAATCAAAAAAATGAAAACTAACCTATAAACGATACATTTAAATGTATAAACATATGCGGAAAATATATAACTAACATAAATACAATTTAATAACAAATACATGCACGCAAATAACCTAAAAAAATATTTACATCGTATACTCGAAGGAAAGCAAAACAGCAAATCATGTCCAAGTTTCTTTAAAATCAAGTCAAGTCTATTTTATTTATCTATCGAGATTGAGATAGCTACAACAATATAATGCACATAAGTTTTAAACATTTAATTTAAATGAAAACATAGTTGTCAACAATTACGCATGAACTTTCAACGCCAATTGGCGTAACGCAAATACTTGACTTCCCTACACCAGCTGGGGCAACGCAATGCAGATTAGAAATTTTTTATTTGGTTTGTTCTGTTTTATTTTAATTTAAAATTACTTCAAAAGGAATCCGAAAGATCGGTTAATTAGCAATTAATCGATCTTTAATTATTTTAAATTCATAAAACACTAAGAAAATAAACAGAATCGTTTGATATAATTGGTCGAAATCATGCTAACCCTAACCTGATTACTGTGAGGAAAAAAACTGTAGCCTTATTCATCTTTGACGGGATTTGGCCTCAGCTTTTTGGCGCGAAAGTTAGTTTTTAATTAATAAAAAATTTATCACTGTTTTAACCGGAATAAAAAGTGGCCTGTGTTCTATTTCTGACTATAATCTATCTTTGTGCTCAATTTCATTCAATTCCGTTCAGCCGTTCTGGCTTGATTGAGTAACAAACGTCCATCCATGCAAACTTTCACATTTATAATATTAGTATAGATATATAATAATTCATGCATCTCGGAGATGGCTCTAACGATTTGGATCAAATTATGTATTTAGATAAAATTTTGTTTTTTAAGTTTATCGATATGTGTCTTACCGGAAAAATTGCGATTTTACACACACACACACAAATTATAACACGCTATAACAATTCAAGAGATGGCGCCATCAATCCGAACAGAACCTAACCAAACCGTGATAAATATTCAAGTTTCAGTAAGTCTTATGACTATAAAAAAGCAAATCTTGTATATATCTATAAATAAATATAGTGTATCTCAGAAACGGTATGGTTTGGATAAAATTTTATATAAAAATGAATTTTTGCTTTTTAAATTTTCTATACAGGTGTCCTTTCCTGATCCTGTCGATACTGCTACGTTCAGTGGTGGCGGAGTGGTCAGCTGTAAACACGAAGATGGTGTCTTTCCTGAAAAATGCACATTTACACACACACACAATTTTTTAAAAATCATAACTATTTATTAGAATAAATTTATTTAGCTTCTTCCGCTTCGAAGTATGAACAGTGCAATATAATGGTCAGCACAATATGGCAGATGACTTTGTTGCGGACCCTCGGTTCAAGTCAAGCTTTTTGCTTTGCTTTTTTACTTATGTACTATTATTTAATATTTTTACTTTCTTAAGTTTATCTATATAGATACCTTTACTGAAAAAACGTGATTTTACACACATATACGCAAATCCTTTTTTTTTATAACTAAATATTAGAGCCATTTTCTATCTGCTCTCATTGTCATATAACGTTATCTCCGACCCGAAAAATTTAGTGTATGTTCAAAAATATAAGTAACGATAGATAAATTATAAAATAAACATTGTAATGTAGTATATTGTTCCGAATAACATGTTAAAGTAAGTGCATTCATAATTATTTTTTTATTTATATGGCCAGTTCAATGTAGGCAAGGTTGAAAAATATTTATACGAAATTCAAAATAAGCGATTCGTATCTAAATATTTTCTTTAAAATACACTGGAATCCCACTAATTAGATAAAGTGTATATATCTAATTATATAAATAAGCGCAATTAATTTTATAAATAATTTATATCAGAGCAGAATTATAATTTGAAATTTTATCAAATTTATTTATTTGAAATCTGGCAATAATAATAAGTTTATGATCAACCTGCTTGAGGTCTCTCCAGTTGTCCTAGGTAGCAGTTTACTCTGAACTCTTATGTATTAAGAAATACATAATTAGAAGTTATAGTAATAAGAAAGTTTTAGTTGAAATTCTTGGGTTGAAAATTCTGAATTGTTGAAAGTAAATGATAATGAACTACTATATGAAAAAAATTTGTAATAAAGAGTTGCAGTAAAAAAAAAAGAAAAGAATAATTTTCTACAAAAACTGCAGAACAAACTCATGAATGATGATTCCAAATGGAAAGATGAGACCAGAACTGTAAAACATTATTTTGATTTTTTAAAATATTTATTTCTAATAAGTTTTACGAGGCAAAAGCCATGCCAAATTATATCCATTAATTTTCAATACACAAATACTATCAAGAAAATTAAAGAATAATGAGAAAAATATAGTTTATAGCAGAAATAAGGCAGTAAAAGTCAGGAAATTGATAAAAGGCAAAGAATATATTAAAAAAAAAATCTCATTTAATGGGACTTTCAACCGAGTCCAAAAGGTTGATTTTATCATGTAAATGAGATTTGCAAGACAGAGTGAAGAAGACTCAAATATTTTGAGGTTATATATAAATTAAAACAACAACAACAAAATATATATATATATAGTAAACTTTTAACTATTCAGCTTAATGTAATGAAAAAGAAGAGAAGATGAATTTCAATAAAATTTCACATCTGATCCCCCACAATATTAAAAAGTATTTTATATATCAAAATACCAATTTTAATCTATATTTTGACTTCTTATTACAAGCCAGTATTTTATAAATTATATATATATATATATACACACACACACACAGTGATATTTTGAAATAATATTTAGAATTTTATGACTCAGTCAGACTTGATCACAGATGATAGAAATACCATTTTTTTTATTTAAAAGTTTAAACATCAATAATATTTCATTGAACATTATTTTTTAAGACCAAAGGACTGCATAAAATTTAGATTAAGTACAATTATTGACCAAAACAAAATGCTACCATGCACACCATAACTTACTTTTGAAAGCAAAAGTAAAAAACAGAATTTTTTAATGAATCAAAAGAAATCTTTTATAGATTAATGTTTTGAAATATTGCATAAATTATGAAAAAGAAATTTCAGACTTCAGTACTGAATTTTTTTTCCTATACTAATTTTTAAAAAATATTTCATCAAAAAAACATTATTTGAAATTTAATATTTCTGTTTTAATTTAAAAACCTTCAATGTTAGTTGCAGAAAATTAAGGAGGTACATGGTACAATGAATGTAAAGGTATAAAGTATCTATACTCGTAGTATGACTTATATGATTAATAAAATTTAAAGCTTACAAATATTTTACAGATGAAGTAAAAAAGATTAAGTTAATAAAATATTTATTTGAAAATTCTGGGAGCATTAATTCTTACAAATCATCTTGCTGTGAAAGGTCTACACATACATAAGTCAGTTGCAAACTGAGAGATTTCTTTTTGAATTTATAATTCAAAACCCAATCTTGTTGATTATCAAAAAGTTCCACTAAAGGAAACTATATTCTGAATTGTTTAACATGAAAATGGGAAAAGTAAAGGGATACTACATATTTATGAAAAAGGATTCTGTGAAAATGCATGAATGCCTTACAGGGTGCCCACTCTTATTTTAGCCCAATAACTTTTTTAACTGACAGAGCTAGATGTACAGTTCCAAATGAAAAAATGCATTAAGTGATAGAAAAATTATATTATTTAATTATTTGGTCAATATATATATCATAAAGTTACATAATCTAATTTCCTGCACAATCCACTGGTCCTGTTAGTCAAATCTTTTAAATAGATAGTGCTGTGACTTTTTAATTAATTTTGCAGCTAAATTTGTGGCCTTGTAAGAGGATGCTTGTACATTTAAATTATACATCATTTTTTGATATTTTGCATATTATGTTTAGTTTTTTTCATAAACTTTACATAAAGTATTATTACTATTAACATAGAAACATTTTATTATACTTTCAGTCAATCTTTTTATTTAATGATGCAGAATTTGGATTTCATAACACTATACTTTCAGTACTAAATTTATATTTCATAATTTTAACTCAACTGCTCAGATAAATAAAAGGAATGAAATTATGTTTCTAAATGGGAACAATGATTATGTTTAAAAGTTCACAAGCAAAAAACTATTAAAAGACAAATTTAAACCCTTTTTCTATGAAAAGATTTCAACTGCTTACAACAGAATATTATTATCAAGTTTTCATATATAAATAACTTATTTTTCATTCGAATGATTGCTTTTGAATTATAAAGGCATTTGCCAATTTATATTTTTGTTATTATTATTAACACTTTGATTATGTGATATATATCTAGGGCAGAATTAAAAAACTTTTAAAGGTTATAAGTAAAATGCTTCTTTTTGTTTTATGCCTTTAGAATCATTAATAATAAATGCAATTTAAATGTTACTTCATCTTATAACAAAGATTCTCCATAACATTTTTTTGTGAAACAATATAGTTATATTTCTATTATTATGCTCATATTGAAAACTTATTTCATTGAATATATTTAAAATAAAACAATATTTTTAATTTTAACTAAATAGTTTATTTTCTCAAACTGATCCTTATTTGTATATTAGCCCTATTTAGATTACACAGCTATAACTCAGTCATAAAATAAAAGGAGATTCTTTTATATTATATTTTAGATAATAAACAATTTTTGACTGATGGCGAAGAGACTAAGTAAATATAATTTGTTCTTTTCAGAAATGCAATAACCAAAACAATAATTTCCCTCTTCATTTAAACCTTTTTTCTATGTAAATATATACTTATATATGGTGTTTTAAAAATTAAATATTATGTCATAATAAGAAGGAATAGCTAGTATACATATATGCTTGACTTTTTTATATTATCAAATAAATCATGTTATAAAGCTGTTCTTGATATCTCTTTTCATTATGAAAATGAAACAAAACACAGCTGATTTTCAAATTATTGCAGCAATAGATTCAAATTAGGCAAAAAGAGTAATTCTTGACTTTGGAAACTTTGAATAATAGAATATTTGCTAATAATAATCAAAATAGCAGATACAATTATTATTAGTTAAATGATGCTTAAGACATTCACAACAAAATGTTTCTTAAAAAGCTAATTAAGTTGATGACTTTAATGGTTTTATAAAGAGTTCAAAGTGACTTACACATTGAAAGTACATTAATTTTTATAAGACTTTTTAACAATAATGTTTCTTTTTAATTTTAGTTATTTGCACATTTTAAACTATGATATATTTTTTTTCTAATTTTATTTGCATCAATAAAACTTAAAATGTATTAAGATAGTATAACTTTGTTTATACATTAAAATCTGTTTGCAATCATATTCAATGTTGTTACAATTTTGTAAAATCCACTTTTAGTAAAAATAAAATTAATAAGGATATACAGATATTCAATTTATACTTGAATTTAAAAACTTTAAAATGATAAGAACCTTTTCTATTATGTCATAAATAGTTATCTATGAAATAATACTAGGACTAAATAAGCATGAACATAATGAGATTTTACACTTTATTCAACAAAATAACAATTCAAGATAGATTTACATATTATATCTTTGAAGATAAACATATGCTTGAACTTTAAGAAATAAAAGTTCATAGCTATGTCTCATGTGGTACATTAAAAAAGAATCTACAATGATAATAGAATTGTTGTCGATTATCTGTGCTAAAAACCCTCTTGAAACAACAAAGTCTATTTTAAATTTTATATACTCGCTTAGTATTATTGCATGTTGACTGTAGTACTTTTTCAATAGGAATACTTTTCAAAGCTGCTATCTGTGCGGCAACATGTATAGCCAAACCAGGATGAGACCATCTCATTCCTTGACAGCCCTATAAGATTACAAATTTAATGAACAAAATAATTAGAACATTAGCAAAAAATGATTCACGATAAAAATTGAAATGTACAAGTTTAAACTCTTTTTATATAGCACAAATTGAGTTAATAAAATGGGGAGTAATAAAATATATGCTACTTCCCATTTTATTAATTGCAAGCATTTTTTTAAATTTTGTTTATTATTTTAAAAAAATCTCAAATTAGGGGAAAACTGCAGGAAACCGTATATATATATATATATATATAATCGCTGATTTTTCTGCACATTGACGCAAGGCCACATCTACCAAGAAGTGAAGACTCAATGAAAATAGTGAAATGAATACAGGGAAAACATACCATTGGGATCTGCTGAGAATACTTCATTGTGTCTCAAACACGCAAGGTGTAAAGAATGACAGCAAAATTAATATGTTATGCTGCAATTGTAAGAATCGCATTTGCAGGCTTCAGGTAAAATATTATATTGTTCAAATTATAAATAAAAGTAAATTTTAATTTCTAATAATTTTCTATTATTTTTACAAATGCTTTATATTATTGTAAGTTTCAATTTCAAATATTTTTTTGTTATTATTACCTTTTTTACAATAAATGACACTTGTAAATTACTGCAAAATAATAATAATAATAAACCTAGTTTTCTCAATGGGTCATATTGATCCAAATGCAAAAATGTAAAGCAATGTAACAATATTTACATAACATAGCAATAGGGTTAAAGCTTTTCTTTAAAAAGTCAAATCAACACAATTGAATAATTGCATAGGATGTACATATACTTTTCAAATAGCAACAATTATGACTTTTAACAAATTGTATATGAATTCAACAAAATTATTTTTTAAATGTCAAGTTTAGCATTCTTTTTTCCTGATCTAAATACAATTAAATGCATTTCAGCAAATTTACTAAGCATTTGAAGAAAATGTACGATAAAAAATGAATTTGAGAAAGGGATACAACTTTTAATGCAACAATTTGTTTCCATTTTTCAAATAATTCTGCTGCTAAGAATTTTTAGATGTGTAACTTCTTGAAATCTTGATGAAATTTTGTAAACAATGGGTTCATAATGATATTTTGAAATGTAACACTATATATTTATTATTTGGATAACACATATTTCAATAACATTTAATAGTAATCATGATAATGACACACATTTACAATGTAACAAATCCAATTAATAAATGTCAGAATGTTTCCAAGGCACACACAAAAGAACATTGAAATGTACAAGTTTTAACTCTTTTTATGTAGCACAAATTGAGTTAATAAAATGGGGAGTAATAAAATATATGCTACTCCCCATTTTATTAATTGCAAGCGTATACTGATTGGAGGTAATCAGTTAGTGAATGTTTAACAACAAAAATGGTTTGGTTCCTGGAAGTCAGATAAAAAACTAATTCTTTCATGTTAAGCATTTTTCCAAATTTTCAATTTTACTTTAGGCTTTAGTAAAAATACTTGCCCATTTCTCACTAGACTTCACATTTAATAATCCGAAATTACATTTTTCACAGATAAAATGAACATCAAACATCAGTGTGCTTTGTATACTTGTAATTCTTGTTCAACTTGATAGCATTTTAACTCTGGATAAAGATTCTATTCCCATATTTTTTCTCAAACCATATTTCTTTCACATTGTTGAAGCTGTAATATACTCTACTTCAATCATAGATATTGTTGATTATTTCTAACTATAATATGTTTCTGGACCAGTGTAGACAGACTATATAATCAGAAATTGATTATCTTGTGTTATGTCACTGACAAAGTCAGCATCAGAATATTCAGTAAGGTAATAGGCATAATCAGTTGTTGGTTAATATTTAATGCCATAGTCTGAAGTGGCATTCAGGTATCTCAAAACATGTTTCATTGAATTTTAATGCACCTAGAGAGGATTAGTTTAAAAACAAGTGATTATATTTACAACAAAAGCTATATGTTGTGAGGTCATGGAACTTTAGAGATTCAAATGTTTCTGTACATAGAAAATAAGTTTACCTTCTTGCAATGATTTTGATTGCGATAGCAAAATTGTTCCAAGTTCAGAAATATAGGATAGGAGTGATATTTATTTGCAATCATTCCAGAACAAGCTTGACACAAAATTTCAAATGCAAAAGAATTTAACCATTTATTCTGTAGCCAGTCACCATTTCCAAAAAGCATCATGTATTACAAATAAATACTTCAAATTTTGTTTTTAGGTCACTAATGAGTTCAAGTAATATTTATCCATCTTCACAAAATATCAGAGCATCATCTACACCCAAAATTATAACTTCATTTCCTTAAAAATGTCGTTAAATAAAATACATGAATCAGAAAAACTTTGCTTAAAAGCCAAAATTAGATAAAAATTAAGAGGTATTGTTTCAGATCAGATATTTGCATCAATCCATACAGAATTTTCATATCATAATCCATTTCTTAACATTAGTTTAAAACTGGTGGTAATTGCAACAATAGTTTCTTTTACTTCCCTGTACTGAAAGACAGTTTTTAAGGTCTCATTGAAGTTGACTTTATTAACATGGGCGAGTCTTTTAACAGAGACACGAGCTTTATCAATTTTTTCTCATTTAAATAGTCACTTTCATCCAATTACATTATTTGTCTCTGGAAGATAGATTCACAAGATTTCATGTTTCATTATTTTTCCCCCTCAAGAGAGTTCATTGAGGCTTCACTCCACTTATCTGCTTTAAAAGAATTCATTGAATTTTCATTTGCCTGGGAGGTTATAATTTCAGTTCAGTTTGTAATGAGTCGAAACTCTTGTTTCTAGAATGAAGATTATAATGATCATTATCATTTGAATTAGGAAAATTACCTTGTAATGAATCTCTGGAATTAACATCTTCATTAATAATAAAAATGAATGTACTTTGCTTCTCTAAAGCAATTTCTTAATACTTTGATGGCTTTGGTAACTGGATAAAAAAAGTGATAGTTTTCAGACTCTTCCTCATACTAATTAAAATAATTTTCTTTTCAATTTTAATGTCTTTCATAAAGTAAAAAGTACATGTATGCATGTAAATAGAATTTGAATTGCTATTAACAATGTTAACAATTTTTGCAAATTTTGCTCATAAATATATAAACACAGTTATTGGGAGTGTAAATATATATACACACCCACACACAACATTTCTCATAATTTGGCATACATTCCTTTCAAATAGCTTATTCCATTGAGGAATATAAAGAACTGTATATAACTAAATGAATGTTTTGTTTAGAAAGTCAAATGCATTCAATGTCAATTCTAAGTGCTTTATGAGCAAATTTATTATCACACAGTTGAACAAGTTGTGGAATGTTCCAAGAGCATTGTATTTAGGAATGAAGAAATTACTTTTGTAAATTTAGAACAGTCAATTTAACTGTTTTAAAGTTACTACAATCATCATTTATAAAAATAAAATTATTTGCATCACCTATTGAATATACAAATATTGAATCATAGATTTAATCTCTGTTAAATCTGCTGGTTTAATAGATTTGTACCCTCTTCAAACAAATGTGTCTACGCTGTTTGCTTAGTAACAACATTCACAAAAGAATAATTTAACTACCAAAATTTTTATTTAGTCCTCTTAAGTGAAGTTTTCATTTTTACATGCCCAGTTCATTCATGTCATTTTTTTTTTTTCAAATTATTCCTGAGATATGTTGCCTCAGGACAGATTAATGCTACAAGTTTTTGCAGAATACAGTGTGCTGCTAACTACTCATTTTTGTAGATGTAATTCATTTTTTGGTAGAAATAAGTTCAGATGATATATAATAATACTTAGTATAGAATTTGGTCGAGTTGGGAAAAAAATCCAGAAAGCAAGTGCCAAAAGAGTGCAGTCAAACAACATACAAAAGGAAAAGAATCAACAGATTGGAAACAACAATATAACTGAACAAATAAATTTAATAAACATAATTTTAAAAAAAAGTATCATTTTTAGTATTGTCTCCTTATTTTCTATTAGACTATATTAAGTAAATACTTAGTAAATATATAGATTAATACGAAATCACCAAACTGATGATAAAATCAAAAACTATATAAGCCATAAGAATTTTTTTTGAGACTATCATATGCAAATTCAATACTATAATCTTATCTTAGATTGTTACCCTTCGTAAAGTTCTTGCTAAAGCTACTTTCATTCGCTGTTTGAAGTGATTAATTGATAAATTTATGCAAATTTTTAGAATACAAGGAAGGATAAAATATAAATAAGATTTTTTTTTTATTGATCGTTCTGGATATATTATTAATCTAAATGAATATGTCAGGTGGCCAACATTTTTTTTTCTTCTAAATATTTTCTTTTAACATCACAGTTTTCTCCCTGTATTTCGATTTAAAAAAAATCTAGTGTGTTTAAAATAAATGAAATGTACACAAAGTTAACACCACAAATATCTAATGAAATTTTTTACAATCCTAAAATTTCTTTTAAAGCATTCAAATAAAATGATCTTTAAATTCTCTTAATTTTCCTCTCAATGAAGGAACATTGAACACATTTATTAAAATCATATGTTAATTTTCTTCAAAATTTCATACCAGCATATTATATCAATTGTTCGTTATTCATGAAAATTTATAGGCAGAGTATTCTATGAAATTTCCAGTAAGATTTGAATTGAGATAATTTTTTTAAAATTCTCCACAGCCATTTTTAAATATCTTCTGTCATTTGCACACTTAAGACTTTAGAATAATATTACCACCAAGGCATTTAACATATATCAAATTATAGCATTATAATGCTGGCATTCATTTATTGTGTTGATGAATAAAATACTAAAAATAAGAATGATAAAATATAAAATGATGTCAAGAAATTATTTAAACTTTAAATTAGATATCACAATCACTACAACTAATATTATATATACATATAGCCTGATGCTACAAAAAATATCTCATTTGCCCTAATATAAGTAGTAGCTTAATTCTTAAATGAAGAACTGCAAAAAATTTTATATACTTACCCTTTTTGGAATAAAGTATGGGGCATCAGTTTCTAGTAATAAACGATCCAGAGGAATATTTTTTGCTACTTCATGAACAGATTCTGCTGAAGGAAAAGTCACAACATTTGTAATTCCAATACAAAGATTTGGAAATTCATTTAGCCATTTTTGGGCCCATTCCCAAGTATCTGTGAAACAGTGCAGGTGAATAGTATAATCGATTGGGAGGATCTAAATAAATGAAACATTATATAAAGATTTAGAGCATCTTTTAAAAAAAATACAATCGATGAAAAGTCATTTAATATTAAACATATATAATGCAATGCAATACAACACTAAATTTTAGAAATAATTTGATAAATAATAAAAAATGTTAAATTCATAAGATTAAAAATCGCACACCTCTTTTATTATCCCCATTGCATCTTCGTGGGCTTCTCTACAATGAATAACAACAGGCAGTTGCTTTTTTAAAGCTATTTTTAACTGTCTCCGAAAAGCTTCAAATTGTACTGTCTTCATACAGTTATTCCTGGAATTGAAGATATTATATGTTAATTTCTAAAAATTTGCTATATTTTGGGCTATAAAATGAAGGATTTTTTAAATATACGATAAACAGATTTAAGAGAAAATAACTAAATATGCAGTTCTTTAAAGGGGGAAATTCAAACATATGAGAAATATTAATTTATTAATCTTAAATAATAGTTCTACAGAATTCAATTCAAATGAATAGTAATTTTGATTTAATCCAATAAAATAGTTTTTCAATCTTTAACAATAATCATGTAGAATAACTTAAAAGCACGCACACTAAATAGCAGATATGCTCTTACATCTATACTTATAATAGAGCACAATGTGTGTGTGTGCGTGTGTTGGCGCTCTACAGGCCAGACCGTTGGACCTACAGCTACCAAATCTGGTACATGCTTACCTTGGAGGTCTGGAATGTGCACCTCAGAGCCCTTTTTTTGATTTTTTAATTAGAATTTGAATTAATTAAAATTTAAGCGAAATTTCGACGTTTTCCCGCTATAACTTCCGAAAATATGATCGCACAAACATTTTTATATCAATTTAAAGATTAAAAAATTAAATTTCTAATGGTTATCAGTATTTTAATTTATAACATAAGCTTCTATTTTTAATGAATTTTTAAAGAAATATTTTAACCATGTTTTTCTTAACACGTGACTGGATAAAATAAAAGACAACAATGACGGAAGTTCAAATAAAAAAACAGCTATCATCGTAAATCAAGTCTAAAGAAATGCATTTTTTAGCACGTGACTGGATAAAATAAAATAAATATAAAATGTGATATTTTCTAAAAAAATAAATGCAAAGCAAAGGTTTCTATAATCGTTCGCAATATCTATATCATTAACTCAATAAATCTTCTTTATTTACGGTAAACCTGATTGAATTTAGACAGGATATGCATTGAAATCCTGACTTAATGGCATATTTATGTAATCGTTTGCAATATCTGTATCATTAATTCAATACTTTTTTTCCCTTTCCCGCTTTCTTTAAAAAAACATATTTAATATTTTGGCAACATCGCCGAAAAAAACATTTTTAATATTTTGGAAGCATAACCGACTGTTAAAACTGATTGATTTATAAAATTAAAGAATATAATTAGGAAAAGGTGTTCTTTTAGAGCTTTTCGTCCATAATCTTAAAGAAAATATTGATTTCAAGCCAATCAATTCCCGGAATCACTTCAAGGCTAAGGAATATGTGATTTAATTGAAAATTTTAGAACGCATTACTTATGGCGAACCAGCTGATCACCAAAGGCGGCTAGTATTCAATATTGAGCATGGTGAGAGCATGTCTGTTTGCCTTAAAGTTGATTTTAGAAGATTTATACCTACATTTCTCATTATAATTATTTTCTTCAATAGTTAGTGAAGTAACTCTGTTTTGCAAACAAATTTTCATAATCTTCATTAAAATGAAAGCAAATATTGAGTTGACTCATAATTTATATCAATTTTTCAATAGTTGAATTCTCACAAATATTCATGCATTGGCAATGCAGTTAAACTGCATCCTTGATCGTGAATTTTTAAAATAACTTCTGCCACAACTTGGATCAACATCACAAAGTTAAATAATTATTTAACATAAGAAGTGTGTCTAATTTAGATCTAAGGATATAGGAGTTGTGAGACATGATCCTCAAAGCTAAGCTACTTTCAAACTTATCTGGTGCAATATCAATGCCTACTTATCTTTTATTGCTGGCAACAAAAATGGCCAAGGAAGCTGCACTAAGGTCTTGAAAGCATCAAGATAAAATTATTTTCAACAATGAGCTTTAAAGCAGAATACATGGTCCAACCAAAATTTTATATAATCTCATAAGAACTGTACTCTTGTTTAAGACCTAGACATTCATTACTAACTACAACTCTATATGTGAACAAGGTAGAAAATTATAAGCCAAATTGTAACTCATTCAGAATTATCCTACCCCCCCCCCCGGCCTTTAAATAGCATATTTGAAAACTGAGACCAAGAGATCCCTGTCAAAAGCTAAAAGAATAGCAGATTACAAAATGTTAACCTGTAAATTTTAGTAAACTTAAAAACGATGACTGAATTATAATAAACAATAAAACAAAAAAGCTCCAATTTTGCTTCATTTATTATCCATGATTTTAATTCGATAATATTCATTTTTATATACTATCCATTTTTAAAAAACAATTTTATCACAAATAATAATTTTTATGACAAGAGAAATGGATAAGAGCCAAAATCTACCTCTCGTATAGTCCATCAAATGTTAAGCAACAATAAGATAGACAAGAAAAAAGTTATGACAGAGACACTTTTTTTAATAGCCTAAACAGAATCTCTTGATCATTATATATTGATAATGCAGTAGAAAGTTACAAATTCATAATATATACAAGATAAATCTATTTTCTTCAATCACAAATAGGAAGCAGAAATTTAAACATTAAAAAAAAGTAGCAGTTAACATGCCAACTCCCAAATTATAATGCAGGACAAAGTTGTGATAGATATAGAAAGAATTAAGAAAGATTTAACGTCTATTCATATTAGTGTAATGATCAATTCATGGATCAAATAAGTTACAATACATTTATAATTTTTACAATAAAATTGTAAATGAAAATAAACACTTTAAGCAGACAGATTTATTGTAAGAAATTATAAAATGCATTTTTTTTAAATCAGAGAAATTTATAGATAATTGTCAGTACTAATTCATTGTTACTATGACAAAGGCTTATTGAAATAGAAGAATACATCCTTCTAAAAATAGTTGTCAACTTCTGTAATGAGTAAGAAAATTTTGTGCTGACCAGAACATATCAATCCTGAACTGCCCAAGATTGGAAAAGGTTCTATTTTAGAGGTGGGTCGTTCGCGAACGAACGGGTCATCTAAGTGAACGAACTGAATCGGATCGCTATCTTCTGAATAAGTCGTTCGTTCGAAAATGGCTGTGTGGACCCGGCTATTACCGTTCGCGAACGACTGTGTGGACCCGGCTATTCCAGTTCAATTACTGTGCGGACCTGGCTATTCTCGTTCGCGACCGACTGTGTGGACCCGGCTATTCCAGTTCATTAACTGTGTGGACCTGGCTATTTTCGTTCGCGACCGACAATATGGAACTTGCTAATTTCATGCTTGAACC
>JAPMOQ010042324.1:1715635-1738056 GCA_026543055.1 Argiope trifasciata | reverse complement strand
GGTTCAAGCATGAAATTAGCAAGTTCCATATTGTCGGTCGCGAACGAGAATAGCCAGGTCCGCACAGTAATTGAACTGGAATAGCCGGGTCCGCACAGTAATTGAACTGGAATAGCCGGGTCCGCACAGTCGTTCACGAACGGTAATAGCCAGGTCCACACAGCTAAAAACGGGAATAGCCGGGTCCACACAGCCATTTTCGAACGAACGACTTATTCAGAAGATAGCGATCCGATTCAGTTCGTTCACTTAGATGACCCGTTCGTTTCGACCCGTTCGTTCGCGAACGACCCACCTCTAATTTATTTGGAAGTTTGTTTGCTTACAAACGTATTTCGGAATAAAAACACGATGTCATACAATTTGTTTATGTGGAGTTTTGTGACAACATACAAGTATTTTATTTTTATTTGATCAGTTAGTAACTATTGAAAGCTTTTGTATTTATTAGAGAAAATTTTGGTTTTATAAATTTATTGTTATATATGTTTCATCGCTAGTATGCATTCTTAATGAATGTTTTCAAACACATATAATTAGGTTTGTATTAAATACATACTCAACTATATGTATGAAATATATAATCAGAAATTGTAGTTATGAATATATATATGAGTCTAATATTTCAATTTAAAGGAAAAATAAATTTACATATTAAAAGTGGATACATTTCAGTTTCATAATTTAAGTGAATTTTATTAAACTCTACTGGAATGGCATTTAAATTTTTAAATTTATTTATATTATTATTTTGCAAATAAACAGTAAAATCATATTGAAGTTTTGAGTACATGCATATTTAGCCTTGATATCTATGCCAGTGAAGTATTTAATGTTTCATTTGACAGACAAATCAGTTATTATTAAACTGATGATCATGAAGTAGATAATTGCTCATACAGCTACGAGAATATATTTTAGTTTAAATGTAATCTGCTGGTCCTATTTATTTTTGATTTTAAAAAAATATTTAAAATGAGAGTCTTGTTCATGTCTCAATGAGAGCAAAAGTTAAAAATTACATTCTAATCTAAATTTGTGCTTCATTTAATTATTGGAAGTGTTATATATGTTATAACATATTGAAAATGTTAAATGTACCTATATTAAAAAAAAGACTGTGAAAAACTAACAATTTGAAATGGGAACATTTATTATTCATGATCAAAAATTTATTATTTTTTCTTTAATATTTTGTTAAATTCTTATTATTGTTAGCTCCCTGACTTTTGAGGGTAGGGGGTGTTGACATTAATATTTATTCTTGAAATATAAATTTTTACTGACATATATCTATATAATTGAGATTTTATGATTTGAAATGTCACTTTTTAATATTTTTATTTTCAAACAATATTTAAAAATTGTTAAACCTTAGGATGGTGTTTTAAAGTTCTAAAATGTTATGATATTATTAGAATTTTAATGTAAAATCGCATGCATCTAAATAACCAGTTTGTAGAAGATAAAATATAAAGGTCCAAAGCTGTGATTTTATTGATCTAAGTTTTATATATAAATATAACCAATAAAAGAATTATATAATAACATTATATTTATGCTTAATATCCTTGGCAAAATATTTTTAAGTATCTGATTATCAAAGTTATGGTACTTTTATTATCTTACATCTCTATCACATATCTTGTCCTTCAAAATAAGTGCATGAATTGCAATAAATATAACAACGGCCTGGAAACCATAATATATAATTTTTTACCATAATTTTAAAAATACATATTAAGTCTTTCCCAAATTTATTTTTAAAAAAACTGCTTGGCATCAAAAATATATAAGGATTTTTTTTTTTAAGGCTTAGAAATTACTTATGAAACAAGTTTGAGGATTTAAATTCTTGTATGTACAGTTTTATTGATTGATCCCAATTTTCTCCATTATTATACTATTGGTACTTAACCATATGTAATATATCAATGCAATTCTGTTTATTTTTTAAGTAAAATTCAATTGAGCTGAAAAGCTAAAATTTTAGATCTCTCAGATATTTATGAAATTATTTCCACATTTGGAAATACTTATAAGTTTGAATAATTATTTTTGCTAATGACGTGAAATATGTTTTATGTCAGATCTAAAATTACTGATATTCATCTTGTATCATGTTGAAATTAATCCGGTAGACAAAACAAAAAAGAAAGGCAGACTGATATTACTTTTGTCTTGAGTGTGTTTTTTTAATGACATTTTAAAAATAGATTAACATTTTGTTGAAAATATATATATATATATTCTCTTCCACATCCTATTTATTCTCAACCCTATTTATTTTGTTTAAGTTAACATTTGATAGTTTGATATCTTTACTATAAAAAGGAAGGAGTTAATGAAAAAAAATTTATTATTTTAAAATACAATACGAGCAAGATTTTATTTTTGAAATTATTTTAAACAAATTGTTAAATCCATGCATTAAGTATCTTTTTAATTAAATAATTGTTGGTTTGATACCTAAAATTATTTTAAGTTTTAATTTGTTATCAACTAATTTCATTATTTTTGAATGATCCCTAAGGATTATTTAAAAATAAGTGTAAGTGAAATTGATTGCACACAATATCACTATAGAAAGTATATAGTTCAATAAATTCAACTCTGTGCCTGATTCTTGAAGGCAGTCAAAATTCTAGTATTTATAGCATAGTTAATTCTGAGAGTTCAGCTACAGAATTGTATTTAAACATTTTATGTGTAAGCATGTGCATGTACATTACATTAGGAATTGCATTATTATAGAAATGTTTAACTGGTTGTTTTAATAATTTCAAATATTTGAATAGCTGGTATTTGAGTTCAAAATCAAATCAATCGCACATAAAAAATGAAGTGGAATTTTGTTATTGGAAAATGATTGACTATGCATATATATAAATAAGTCTTCATGATATGAAACAATGATAGTATTTTAAAAGGCATCAAATATGGAGTTTAAAGTTGAGATATAGTTATTTCTCCATTTTGGAGCACTTACAGATATGAGAGATCATGCTCACTTGACATGAAATATCTTCCCTGTCAGAACCCAAATTATTGATATTCATCTTGAAATTAATCAGTACTGATAACTTATTACCGTAAATAGGAATGAAGGTAGTTGAAGATGCCTCAAACAAGGAAGGAAACATTGATACCAGTATGTTTTGGTTCTTTTTTAATTTGCATTTTTAAAATAGACCAACATTTAAAAAAAGAATCACTCCCATATAAACCACCCTCTCCAACCTTTTTTTCTCCCATATAAACCTCGTTCATTTTTTCAAGGCTAACATATAACATCTTTGCTATAAATAATAGGAATTTGTGAAAAAGTTAAGCACTTTAAAATTTAATTGGAACAAGATTTTGTGTAAATATTTAAAACAAATGATTGAATCTATGAGTCAAGAATCTTTTTAATTAAATAAATGTTGATTTGCTGATATCTATAATTTGATGTCAGCTAATTATGTGTTTCATTATTTATTTATTATGAGCAAGTTAAACTTTTTGATTCCAAAGATATTTAAAACAGATTATAAATGAAGCTGATAATATTAAATATCAAATACATATGTATATACATAGTACAAAATGAAGTCTCCTGAAAATGTCTGTTTATTTGAACCCCAAAAACTCGAGAAGTAATGGATACTGAAGATATTTATACCATTTTATAGAGCATTTATTGGGTAAGGTGTATAAGGTATTTATTGGGTACATTAAAGTCATGTCAAAATAATAAAGGGAGTTTTATATTTAAGATTTTAATTGTTCTGTGCATGCGCAAACAGTAAGAGCTGTGGTATACATATGTGATACTTTTCTTTGTATACATCTGATTTTAAACAGTGATTCAAATCTCATTATGACAAAAAGAAGGAAATCTAACCTTGGTCAGAACACATGAAATATCAAAAAGTTTTGTTCTATAAAAATTCGTTTTGTAGCTATTTTTGATAATTTCTAAATATTTTCTGTTTATTTGATGTTGTCAAACATGCCCATGCTATATCGGGTAGAGGTTAGACAAGTTTAAAACTAATTTTTCTTCTTGGATGCTATATAATGGGCAGTGCCATGCAGTTACTGCTAATATATATATATATATATATATATATATATATATTAAAAGTAAAATATAAGCATGTAATTTAACCACAGCAAATATTTAAATAAATCCAACACTGAAGTTATTTATGACTCGAATAGTATAAAAGGATTAAGCTACAGAATTCTGTTAAAATGCCTTTTTTATGCACAGTAAATTTTCCTATGTATAAAATCTACAATAAATAAAAAAATTTCAAAAAGAAAAAAAAATTATTTAAGATTTTTAAAGTGAGGATAAGCAATGTAAACATGAATTACATTAATGTATAAAAATAATTATGACTCAGCATGTCATATATTACTATAACTTATACTTTATAAATTCATATATAAAAAAATTTATTCAGTAGATAGATTACAACAATAGGTTACAGAAATTCTTTTTCTAAATACTAAAATTAAGTCACTGTCAAGATCTAAAATAATTTAGAAAATTTATGTGATATGAAATGCTTATTTTAAAGAATTACAGCATTTTTGACTAATTTACTCATACCAGAAGTTTGATTACTTGATTAAAAGTGATACTATATAATAGTTTCACATTTTTCCATTATATTACTCATATAAATTTCTTAAATAAAATAGTGAACCTCTGAAAATTTTTTTGAATTGAGATGGTGTATATATATAATGCAGTCAGTGTAATACTATAATAAAAAGAATTGAAAATCAGAAGATTTGTCAATATTCATTTCACCTAGAATTTATATTAGGGATATTTAACTTACCTTTTTTTTATACATAATTTCATTACAAAAAAGTTGCTGGTTTTTGAATTAAATCAATCACACACAAAAATATATGAAATCAAATTTTAATAGTAGAACATCATTTATTACACACAAAAATTTTTCATTGCACAATATGATGAAAATCTTAAACAATCCTTAAATATCATGCTTTCAAAAATAAAGTAAGATTTATCTCAAAAATTTTCAGATATAATGAAATATACAAAGTGTAATATAAATATTTTCTTTCAGAATACATAAAAATATTGGCAAAGCTCTTCTTTTCAGCATATTATGAAGTCATAGTTATTATAGAATAAAAAGATCCATAATTTTAAATATACATTCCCATTGAATATAAAGCATTTATTTTCTTTAAAAATTTTACATGGGAAAAATCCTGTAATAAAAAGCCTTTTTATTGGGTTCAGAAAAATTAAAACCTGGAATAACTTTTATAATATTTTATAAATATAAATTTTAAAATTTTAAGAAATCAAATTCAAGATTTTTATCAAGCTAACATCAAGACATTAATTTATTCCCCAGTTTGATGTGCAATTTATTTACACAACTGAGGATAATCTTTTGAGCATCTTTACATCAATTGCCAATGAAATAATTTTTTTTAAAAAATTATTTAAATAGCTGTGCATATTAGATTTATTGTCAACATGGATACACTTAGTAAAAATATATAGGCAATATATTTCCGTTAAATAAAGTAAGACTATCTAAATGTAACTTACATGCTTGATAATCTGAAAAAAAAAAAATACATACGAGTATTTCATAAAAAGTTATTTTTTTAGCAAAAATAAATATCTAGAATTAACATCTAATCCTATAACTTCTTAAATGATATAAACAGGTTCACAAACAGAAAAGTATGATGAGCTGTACAGGATTCAAAATATTTGTATCCTGTGCAGCTTGCAATTCTTACAAACATATTAAACAATATTTCATAAAATAATCACATTCGTAAATGATTGAAAGGTACTTTTTATATGCACGCTATAATTGCATTTATTAATAAATAAATTTGAAATGCGTTAAAAACAATCTTTCAGCTTCCAAAAAACATACACAACCATTTCGACCATTGAAGATAGGCGTAATGAGCATATAATCGGAATATTTTCCCTGCTCAAAATTTCCCCTCTTTTTCCCTCGGAGCAAAATTTTTTTCCAGCCCCTAGACGCTTCTCTTCTCCTTGATATTAGTTTCACTTCATGATCAAAATCTATTTAGAAAAAAAAAAAAAAAAAAAAAAAAGTGGGAGTGGATGTGGATGGAGGAGAGAGTTCTGGTGGATTAAGGATAGTTTAATTGAAAAAGATTCTTTTGGTGATTCAAAGGAGGGAAACTTTCATAATACATAAACTTCTTCTCACAAGCTTCCACCATTCATGAGAAGAAGATGAGCATCCTTTAAATCAGATAATCGTAAGATGCACGATGATGATGCAAGTATGGAGAATTAAAATCCTTCAATTCTGATTTGACACTTTAAGAGTCCGAAAACTAAGGGATAAAAAAGGCTTTCAGAGAAAAAGTTGTAGCAAATGAAGGGATTTTTAAATCATATTTTTATACGAGCATGTATCTTTATATATGTTTCATGAATACTCATGTGTGGATTACCATCTACTGAATCATTACCATTAAAAGAGTTTAATTAGTTTATTCACATTTATATTTCACTTCAAAGCAGAGTTAGTGCCATTTTAAGACCTATCTCGCAATTTGAAGCCTCAATCAGATAACTTATTCGAACTGGCACCTCATTTTTTCAAATTTTCAGGTCACACTAAAGGAAAGAGGTGTGGCTCCGATGGATTTAATATAGACCAGATCCTTTGGTACAGCTTTCTTCAGTTGGATAGGATTTTGAACTTAGAAAATTACCTCAAGGCCCGAAAGTTAGAGAAAGAAAATATTTCTGGTTGCCATTTTAGGAAAAACACAATAGGTTTTTTACACAATGAAAGTTGGGTTTAAGAGAAACGAAGCAATTGTATGGGACCATCATATTACATGAAATTTCTGAAATCTTTTAAAATTAACGGCTTTAAAATTTTTGTCTTTTTAAACTAAAATTTTATCTAGCATCTTTTATAGATAAGTTAGTACTGCGGAATTTTTTTCTAACATTATTAATCGAAATAATGCAAGATGCTCTCTAATAGTGGTTTCCAATTTGTTTTTGTATTCTTCAGAAAGTTTACGGGAAATTAAAGTTAAGGCATTGTGATATTTACTATGAGAGAAGAAACAGAACACAAAAATGATAAACATATTTATAAAATATACGTTCATAAAAAAAGTAACATTTATTTAAATTCGAAAGTATAGTTGACAGCTGTGAAAGAAACGTATGTTAAGAAATCAAATATACAATTATTTTCACAACCACAGAGTTTGTAGCGTGAGGATATCAGTTTGCTTATATTAATTGCTCAAAAACATATAAACTAATCCGGGGTTAAAAAGAAAGTGAAAGTCGACTCCTACATGAAATGCTTCTTAATATTTGTCATGTTTAGAAAATGTGCACTAAAGCATCCATAAAAATAATTTGTAAAAAAAAAAATCAGTCGAGAGCTATATTTATGCACAAGGGTGGAGGGCGGGAGCGAGAAAAAACAAATAGAAGGGCTTAATGTTACAAAAGATTTTTTTTAAAATTCAAAAATGCTGTTTACATAATACGATGAAACTATATCTTTACGATACCTTCTGATGCTGAAAGACAATCACAATGGAGACATCGCACATTATATTGCGCTAATAGGGGCCCAATCATAACGATATCACCAAGCAATTATTTATCTTTCAGATTACTGAATCACGTAAAAGGTATCGTAAAATATTTTTGTGGACAACAAAAATTTCAAACAAAGACGTTTCTTGGGAATATCTGAAGAAATCTCAAAATGCAAGAACACAAAATAACCTTATTAACACAAAATGTCTAACGAAATGGTTACAATATCTTCTTGATATTGACTGGCATTTAGAATATCGAACAACATCGTATGTGTATTCGTTTCGTTTTTTTTTTGTTTGAAATTAATTCTTAATTTTTATTATTTTATTAAATTTTAGTTTATTCTTAACTACTAAAAAGTCATTTTGAGCATGAATTGGAAGGCGCAGGAAGTCTTAATTTCTCACACTTATCGAATTGTAATCTAGGCTATAGTAAGTTAACTAATTTATTTTTTGATCTCGCTCATCGATTACTAGATTCCAGAATTTTGGTTTTGTGATACGAATGACAGATTTGACATCAATTAAAACCAATTTCAACTAGTATTGATAACTGATTTCTCTTTTCAACGCAAAGAGTCCATAAAAGTGAAGTGTTTGAATCCGTCTGTAAATTTCTTTGATTGATATATTTTGGTAATTTCGAGAAGGGGTACTAGTTCAGGTATCACTTTCATCTCCTATCCTCTGCTCAAAATCACATCTTTTCAAAATAACCCATCTGCTTGCTTGTAAACGGGAAATTCAAACATGCATATAAAGCGTTATAATACTTAAGAATAAATGGGTCAAATTTAATTTTTACATTTAGTCAGCTTCTAGTATTTGAAGTTTGGGCATTGTCAGTGCTTGCACAAAACTGCCAGTTCATGGATTTACATATGATACATCTAAAGTTCAGTAAGCTTCAATATAAACAAACTTTTAATAATATTTTGTTCTTTCAATAAAGGTTTAATTTAAGAACAAAGCGATTTTAAAATATTGCCTGCCTTTTTATATATATATTACTTTTTTTTCCTATGATACAATTGCGTAGATAAAAGTACAGATGAAAAATTAGGGAAATGCATCGTACTACGAACAGAACTATGCAAAGCTTCTAAAATATCAGGAGTTAAATAACAAAGCTTCTAAAATATCAGGAGTTAAATAACAAAGCTTCTAAAATATCAGGAGTTAAATAACAAAGCTTCTAAAATATCAGGACAATTAAAATTCGACGTTTAAAAACATTTAACGGCGGAAGTCATTATGGTCAATTCTTGGAATTTTCAGCAACTATTAGTCTGGTCAAACTCATAAATTGCCAAAGGCTGCAAGTAGATATTGAAAGGTGAGTAAATTGTATGTTTGTAGAAACTGAGTGTACATTAGCTTCGTGATGGCAACAGTTCTCTATCTTTAATTGAGCAACCAGAATTTTAAATATGAAATTAAGGTACAGAATTTTTTTCCACTTATAATAAAAAGAGAAGGAGATATTTCTCTCTCTGCTTTGTTACGATTAAGGAATAAACATTGAAAAGTTTTGTATGATCCAGAACATATATTTGTTTATAAAACCAATAAGTTTTTTTCTACAGTAGTTTCCGATTCTGAAAGCTATATCGATCGTTAATACAACTTAGTGAATCCCATACATTCTGAATGAATAAACATGATGAGCCACAAACTTCATGACTTTGTTTTATCCTTCTTCTGGGACTGCATTTTATTTCCCGCTTTTTATTTGATTTTATGTTTTTGCATTCGTATGCGAAAGTTTTTGAAAAGTGTAAAAATGGAAAAAACAAATATTCACCGGATGAGCCTTTATTTAATGAAGATTTAAAATCAGTAGCTTATTTCAAAGATTCAGAACCCTAAATAATCTTAAGACGAAAGTTTATTAACAAACTGACTAAATGTGAAATGTGACATGCAGATTTATTGCAACATGCAAGGTTACAAAACGCTTACTTAATTTTAAATAACAAAGCTCTGCTGTTTCTAAAATTAATAGATTTTACATGTAATTATTTCTTTAGTACCAGAAAGATTCTCAAAAACACTTTCAAAAAAATTAATGCATTTTTTGGTCTTTATTTTTTAAATAGATTTTTCATCAAAAATTAATTAAGCTCTCCATGTTTTTGTCAATAACTTCGGAATATAAAATCGAACTAAAACCTTCGAACTATAACTTTTTGATACCATTTTTAATTAAAAAAAAACTAATTTATCAATGGTACTAATTTTATTCCCCAGCAATTTTCCTCTTTTTTTAAATAATTTAAAAAAAGATATTTTATTTTTCCCTAGCCGTTCGAGTGGAAATTTTGATGTATATGTACGAAAATCTATCAAATAAAGACAAATAAAAAAAAATGAAACTTAACCTAAAAACGATACATTTAAAAATATAAGCATATACGAAAAATATATAACAGAAATACAATTTAATAATGAAAACACACAACTAACGTAAAAACAATTTATTTACATTGTATACCCAAAATAAAAATAAAAAACCTTATTTCTTTAAAATCAGGTCAAATACATTTTATTTATTGATCGAGATTGAGCTAGCTACAACAGTATTACACACATAATTTTTACTTTAGATTTTAATTTAATGAAAGAATAATAATTTAAACATTTAATAAAGATTTATAATTTAAACTTTTATTTTAAATGAAAACACAGTTGTCATCACGCGCAAACACAGTTAATGTTATGACAATCACGCGCGAAGTTTACAGGCGCCTGCATCTGAAGCTGGGATGTGTCAATTTTAACACTCATTGGTTATGTAGCAATACAGTTTGGACGGTTGTTTATGGACGTGAAACAAATGTTTATTTAAATACTTTTTTTTTAATGAGCATTATATAATTTGCTCGTGTTATCCATTTCATGTTAGTGAGATTGAAGACAAAAACAGAAATGGTCAATGGTTACCCTTTATTTAAGCCTATATGAATTGCTTGCCAACCTTCTATGGTTGACGAACTTCAAGAGACGTCATATCAGCAGCCAATCAGCGTTAGGCATGGATTCACTCCCAGTTTCTGAAACAGGCCCTTCGCGAACTTCCAACGCCAGTTGGCATAACGCACATGTCAGACTTTCTTAAGCCATTTGGGGTAACGCAATGCAGATTAGAAATTTTTTATTTCCTTTATTCTGTTTTCTTTTAATTTAAAAGTACTTCAGAATGTATCTGAAAGATCGATTAATTAACACTTGATTTCGATAGTGTTGTTTCGATAGTTAACACTTGATTTGTTTGAACTTAAAATATTTTAATTATATTTTATAACAATATGTCTATTGTTGAAATGAAACGTAACTTGATTTTACTGTTGTCTTCTCGAATTTAACCCTGGTCTTTTTTGGTCTAATTTTCCATAATAAGTAGATTCCAGTATGAAGTGAACTTTTAATAAAATGTTTGAAATTTTGTGGTCCGTAAAATAAGAATTAACCACAAAATCAAGTAGATCTGAAAAATTTTAGAAAGTAGACCTATTGTTAAAGATTTCTTCCATTTTCTGTGATATAATTGAATGTATTAAAATATACAGCTTGCATCAAAAATTTGTTCCAACTTAAAAAATTCATAATAAAGAAAGCAATGCCTGGAAAAATTTCGATTTGCACGAATATGGTCAAGAAGGCATTGGTTTTATTTTTCATGTATGAAACCAGAGGAGGAGGATCTCGCAAAATTCTCGCATACTCTACAAAAGGGCATCGCCACATAGAACAATGGACCTTGGGTAAAGGCACGATTACTTTGCGATGACCTTTGGAGAACGAGAGTTACAAAAATTAGATTTTTGGCAGAATTCTAGCATTTTTACTGAATTTAACTTGAAAATATGTATTTTGGACGCTGTTTTGCTGGCCGATTGGTGGTTAAAATTGATGTAAAACTACAGTTATACGAAGTAATAATTTCCGTGACATAAAATAATAAATATCATTGTTTTAAGTCGTTGCGTTTATGAGTTATTGAATTTTGAAGTATGCGAAACGGCAGACCAACGGACAATTAACCATTGGATGGATTTTTGATTGCCTGTTGCTACTACAAAATCCGATACGTAGCTGATTTTAAATATTAAATCTCTGCACCAAATTTTATCGAGCTAATTTTTTGTGTTTTGTAGTTATTGAATTCACTTGCACTTTAACAGCCAGCTAATCAGACTTCTCAAGAAGGGATTCCATTCAAAATTTGATCAACAAATTCCAAAATTGAAATCTATAAATTTTGCCGTAATCCAATTTATCAAATTTTAGCCGATTAGTTTAAAGAGTTTTTGAGTTATCGTGTTTGCAGACAGAGAGACATAAAGTCAAAAAGGTGTTTTTCAGATTCAGGGAGGCTTGAAATATAAGTTATATTAAATGTGAGTTATTGAATACCTAAGCAGATACTATGCTTGATACGCTGTCGAAGTATCTGATTAAAAACAAATACTTTTCGCTGTAAATGGGGTATTTTACAAATACAGATTTGATCTAGACACATTGCATTTGTATATAATTATGATTCCTCAGTTGAAATGTATTTTGTTTTCAATGTTTTTACTATAATTGTTAGTCTTATCTTTGCATGTGTTGAAAATTAATGAATATAGAATAGTTTTCTAGAAATATAAAATAGAATTAAAAAAAAAGTTTTAAATTTGTCGCTTCAAAGGTTTTTTTAACTATTGTATTTTATAATATAAATGTGACAGTAATACAATCTTTTTTTTTCTGATTTTGGCATTTAAAAAAAAATATTTTTATATTGAATTTTTAAATGAAATTATATTTGTTGTTCTGAAAGAAAAATTGTTTTTATTATGGAGTCAAACATTTAATTGCATGTCTTTCTCCCATTGTTGAAAGCTAAAAATTAAAAGTTTAAAAAAAAGTAGTTACAGTTCCGTGAAATTCGGGAGATAGATGAATCAGATATTTACGTTTTAATAGCGCTATGATGTTATGGGATCGTATCTATTAGAAACATTCACGTATACAATAACGTTCATGTGTATGATAAAGAAAATTTATCATATACATGAACGATAGGGAGATAATTAAAATGACAATATTTTAATGTCAAGCAATTTAGCGGAACTATAGATACGAAGCTATTTCTAAAACGATTTATCTGAAATGAAATATAATCAATATACCCGGCTAAATAGTTGGTCTCCTGAGGGAACTAGTGTAATATAAAATGTTTGAAGTTGCTTTCAAAGTAACTTTCTGAATCAACAAGAAATAAAAGTATTTATTGAATAAAGACGAATTACAAATTGTTTTATTTTGCATTATATTTTGATGATGTGTGTTTATGTTAAGTACAAAATTCCTGAATCTTGAAAGAGAAATATTTTACAAATTATAAATAATACAGATTTAAATTGATCGAACATATAATACTCAAAAATAATTCTTGCATGTTATGTTAAATTTTTTAATTGATCAAAACTTGTATTAAATTAAAAAAATTTAAATAACATAAGCAGTATTTTTCATATTTTATACATTTTTCGAGTATTTTTGTAAGTCCAATCAAGAACTTCTTCCAATGTTATATTCCTAAGAGCAGCAATCTGAGCAGCTACATAAATAGCCATGCCAGGATGAGACCATCTGATTCTTTTAGAAATCTGAGAAGAAATGTTTACATCATGAATATTTCAGATTTACAAATTATGAGTATTCAGTTTGTATTTATGAAAATTTCTATTCGCATTATTATATTAATAGCAAAAGCCATTGAAATTCTATATGAAAACAGATTTTTTAGGACTTGAGTGCTCTTCTAAAAATCAATAATTAGTCAATTATTTGTTTTTGTTTACCTTAAAAAGTTATTAATTTGACTTTTTATTGTTTAAACTAGCCGCCTTTGGCGACCAGCTGGCTCGCCATGAGTAAAGCGTTCTAAAATTTTCGATTAAATCACATATTCATTAGCCTTGAAGTAATTCCGGGCATTGATTGACCTGAAATTAGTATTTTCTTTAAGATGATGGACGGAAAGTTCTAAAAGTACACCTTTTCCTAGTAATATTCTTTAATTTTATAAATCAGTCAGTTTTAACCATCGGTTATGCGTCCAAAATATTAAAAAAAAATTCGATGATATTGCCAAAATATTAAATATGTTTTTTTAAAGAAAGTGAGAATGGGAAAAAAAGTATTAAATTAATGATATAGATATTGCAAACGATTACATAAATATGCCATTAAGTCGGGATTTCAATGCATATCCTGTCTAAATTCAATCAGGTTTACCGTAAATAAAAAAGATTTATTGAGTTAATGATATAGATATTGCAAACGATTGTAGAAATCTATGCTTTGCATTTATTTTTTAAAGAAAATATCACATTTTATATTTCTTTTATTTTATCCAGTCACGTGCAGAAAGTTGCACCTCTTTAGATTCATTTTGCGATGATAATTTTTTTTTTATTTCAACTTCCGGCATTCTTTTATTTTATCCAGTCACGTGCTAAAAAAACATGGTTAAAATATTTCTTTAAAAATAGAAGCTTGATTTATACATTAAAACACTGATACCATTAGAAGGCTAATTTTTTAATCTTTAAATTGATGTAAAAATCGTGTTTATGCGATCATATTTTCGGAAGGTATAGCGGAAAAACGTCGAAATTTTGGTTAAGTTTTAATTAATTCTAATTCTAATTAAAAATTCGAAAAAAGGGCTCCTAGGTGCACATTCCGGACCTCCAAGGTATACATGTACCAAATTTGGTAGCTGTAGGTCCAACGGTCTGGCCTGTAGAGCGCCAACACACACACACACACACACATTGAGCTTTATTATAAGTATATAGATGAATGTAGTTATATATTAAGAAATCTATACTAAAAGGCACATTTTAAGATAAAGTTAACTTCATCATGTATGGAATTTTGATACTGAATTTCTTAAAGCATAATTATTGCATTAGAAGAATATAATAATACTTAATGGAATAATTCAAATGAATTCATTCTAAACTCTGACCTCTTTTCTTTTTTTCATATTATAAAAATTCTTTCTTGTCGAGTAGGAGTAAGTTTCTGTATAAGCTACCAGTTGGCAGGAAAAATTCTCCTCTGAGTGTGGACCTCTCAAAATTGAACCACCATCACAACTATGCATCTGAAACTAAGATTCCTCTACCAGGTCATCATGACTCTTATAGAATATCTTGGAGAAATGGGATCATAAAGTCGACTGAAATTATGAAATCATCCTTGGAATAATTTAATTGCCATAATTATGGATTCTAGAAGAGTTTCTTTAGAATTTCCACAACATTACCAAAGTAAATTAATATTTTTATTATTGTACTAATTGGTACTCGGCGCAGTGTAGCCGCAGAAGAATAATTTTGAAAATATCGATAGAAATTTGAAACAACTATTTTGTTTTATCAGGAATGATAGAAAGAATACTTATTTTTTTGTCGATAATGAATACATTCACAGAATTTGGATGATATATAAAGGAGAAGAACAAATAATATTTATTCAATTTAATATTTTCTGTTTTCCCGTCTTCAGCAGAAGAAATAAATTTCGTTGCTGTCCGAGTCGTGAGCATCCGGTCACGTGGAAAACAAGGATTTTCTAGGTTCAAAGCAATAAGTTGATAAAGTTTTGTTGCAATCAGGTGAACAATACGGAATGCATAAAATACAACCAAAATATATTCATTTTTATATATTTGATATAATAATTATACTATGCCTAAAATCTTCGAATAAGGAATAAGTTGGCAAAGTTTTATTGCAATCGGATGAATGGTATGATAGTGCATAAAATACGAACAGACAAATATTCATTTTTATATATTAGATTATATTTTGATTTACCAGCGGGTTACCGAGCTCCAGCTCGGAGAAAACAGATATCGAAGCTAACTCGAAGATTTAAATTTTCAATTGTGATTTATCAAAACAATACATGCCATAAGAAAATTTGTGAAACCATTGGTGAAAAGATAACCGGTTAAACCTCGGCTTTTCATCGTCCACCAGAGATGTCATGTCTTGATGTTCCATTGGAAATCCCCATCTTCACTGGTCTCTTCCATGTTTGCTGACCATGCACGGAGCGCTTGGGTTCATATCACCACAAAGGGTTATGGATCATCCATTTCGAGATCAGTTCCGGATCATCTTCTGGAAACTTTATTAGTTCGCCATATTGGCTATAGATGGCAGCACGTTACAGCTTGAAACCTATTAGCCATTATGGCGAACTACTACAGCTTGAAAATATCCTAACTGTAACTCCGAACTGCTCGACCGTAGCGCTTCAAAACCGGCGTCAATCGATTCCTCGTGGCCAAAAACCCCAGACCCCCTAGTCTACCGGAGTTTATTAATTCTGGGGCGATTTTCGACTTGGCAACCATTCCTCGTATTATAGTATAAGATATAAAAGTCTTTTGACTGCTTCGCCAAAACGATGGAAGTCATCAACAGAAATAACTTTCAGAATGTCCGTGAGAACCTATTTGTACGTTCATTCAAAGATTTGAAAAATTTTATATCAATACACAAAAATCTTCAGTTTTGTGGAAAATATTTTAAAAATTGAATACAAAAAAGTAATTCTTTGTAATATTTTTTAACTTATCTCAAAATTTTAATTTATTAAACAACAACAAAAAATATGAAAGTTAAAATTTAAAACTTGCTTTTCTAGGGAGGAAATAAGGGGCATCTGTTTCTAGAAGTAGATGATTCAATGGAATACTTTTAACAACTTCATGGGTTGGTTTTGCTGAGCCGTAGGTCACAAGATTAGTTATTCCTATATACACATTAGGGAAAGCTTCTAGCCATTTTTGTGCCCACTTCCAGTTCTCAGTAAAGCAATGCAAGTGAAAAGCATAATCTTCTGGAAGGAGCTGTGGAGAAAAAATGCAAATTAGTTACATGCATTTAATATCTATATCTCAAAAGAAGACATTCGAAAATGAGTGAATGAATTACAAAACTTTGAATAATTTATAGAGGTATAGATATAAAATGTACATATTATCACACACTACCAATAAAAATTCAAGAGAACACAAATGAATTGATTAATTTCGTTTCCTTAGTGCTAGTAATAACATAGCAAATACTTAATTTCATGTAGGGCATTGGAAAGCGTCTCAGAATTTTGGGAATCAGTAATAGCTACAGATTTTGGAAATAACTGACACGCGAACCACAAATTCTGACAGCGTGTTAGTAACACTGATAGAAAAATAATATATAAACGTAGAAATTTTGCACAACGTTTAAAATGCATTAACAGATACATGCATTCAAATTTTACAAGAAAAGCTAATTTGGTCCTTATTCTTTCTACAGATACTCTTGAATCATATTTCAACAAAAGCTGAGAATTCAAGAAAAAAGAAACTTGTTATAAAAGAACCAGATCAAAGTGTTAATTAATAAATGAATAAATGTATAGTTCAGCAAAAAGTTTCATGAAGCTTAAAATTAAGCCTGATATTCAGTTTTCTTTATATTCGCTTAGGAATGTCTGCAAAACAAATAACACTGAAATAACGTTCTCTAAATAATTTTTTCACTAACTAAACTAAAATATTTACAATTAAAATTATTTTATTCTTTGCATTTTCGTTGAAATCAGCAAAACGGATGAAATTGTTAAACGTTCAGAGCAGCAGTTTACAGAGAATGAGCTAATATGCAGAAAACCGGGTCTCAACGTCAGGCTTGTAGTTGTCACGGCTGCTGAATTCTTAAGCTGAAGGGAGATTTGCCAGAATTGTTCAATCCAATAAAAGAGCAAAAGTTCTACTGTTTGTTTCGAATGCATTCAGTTTATAAAGGAGTTCAAGGATTAGACAGTAGATAACCGGAAAAGGATGATGCGGTTCTGACTAATTGCGTTTTCAACTACATATTGCATATGGCAAAGTGCGAATATGGAGAAAAAAAAACTAAAGTATGGCCCCAAACATGCATTGCTACAACACTTCAAGTTGGTGGAGGCAATATTATGGTTTGGCAGATGTTTTATTGGCTGTATGGATCCATTGATTCATGTGAATCAGCATCTGAATGCCTGTGGGCAATTTAAATGTTATCGTATATCAAGTACATTCCGCTGTTAATAATGTTTTCTGCCGGATATGGATATTTCAAGCAAGAAAGGGCTTCTTTTTATAAAGTTGACATTTTTATTAGGTTGTTTGAAGAGCGTGATGGAGTATTTATCTTGATTCGCTGGTCCTTGCAATCATGAGATCTCAATTCCCTTGGCAATTTGTGAGAGCAGAACATTAGGCAGCTGGATCCAGTTCCAAAACATTTTACGAATATGGAAAGTGCAATTTATCAAATGTAGTCTCAATTTCCTCCTACCACCTGTCAATATCTCCTGAAATCCATGCAAAAGAGAATACATGCAGTATTAAGGATAAAAACTGATTCAACATTGTATTGAGAGCGTGTCATAATAATTTGGCCGCTAAGTGCTTAAAAACTTTCAAAAATAATTTATTAATGTGTATATTACAGTAACTTTTTAATACAATATCTGATGACAGAATGAAGTTACATCTAATTTTGGTTGTTTCTGAAATATGAAGAGCCAATGCACTTTGTTGAGGATTCACCATGTTTCACTTGTTCTTAACTAAATTGGCGAAACATACTATTTAATTTAGCTTTATAAAAGTGTAAAAAGCGGTTTGAGGGAGCCTTGCATCTATTATGACAGAATCACTATTATATGTCTGTGTTAATCTTTCGCTTTTAACTTAAATTTTCTATAAACAGCGCACTTTAAAGTTTTCATAAAATCCTGTTCATCAATGCCTTCATTTGTCATCATTGTTCCTGTTCATCATTTGTCATTTGTCATCATTTGTCATCCTGTTCATCATTGCTTCAGTCTTTGCATTAGATGAGAAAAAGGGAAGTTGATAAGAGACTTGATACAAATAATTCTGAAGCAAGATGGAATATCTTTCGTTTTTAAAGCAAAGAAAATTTAACCAAAACAAAAGAGGTATTAATTAATTACTTCTTGAAGGATCTTGATGCAGTCTTCACTAGCATCTCTGCAGTGAATTATCAAACATTGACGGTTCTCATAAGCAATCTTCAATTGTCGCCTAAAAACTTCATGCTGAACTTCTTTACGGCATTTATTTCTGAAAAAGAATTTGTTATAAATTTTTTAAAAACTACATATTGTATAAGTGAGTATTATTTATGGTTGACATTTTATAATATAGGGCATTAACTTGGTTTGCGCAAATAGGAAAAAAAAGGAATCATGGATTAATAATTCTTCTGCGAAATACGATAATAATTGGAGGAAGGTAGTAATAAAAAGATAATAATAGCAAGATGATAATTTTTTTACTGCGCTGAAGAAGAAAAAGAACAAACCTTCTTGAATAATCGAGGCCTATTTCTCCTAAGGCTCGTACTTTTGGATGTGAAAGAGCGAGTTTGAGAGCTTCTTCTACAGTGTCATTATAATCTGCAGCATTATGAGGATGGCAGCCGAAAGCACCCCAAACGTTTTCCTCTTCCAGATATTTTTGCCATTCAGATTTCTGAAGAAGGACGAAGAATTACATTAGTGAATATAACAACAAAACTGCGGGGTAGTCTTGAAGGAATTTCCTCATATACTCTTCATTTAAGATTTTATTCCCTCTATTCTGCATAAAATTGAGGACTTCAGGCAAGGCTACGAATGCCTTGCATGACATTGGCGGATGATAGATGCGAAAGGTTGTTTCTTGGAATGAGTCTAAGATTTTTACTGAATCTATTGCAAAGATATGTATCTTAAAACGTCTTTTTGTCGGCCGATTGATATCAAAATTTGATAGTTAGTCACCCAATCACTTTCATTTCACAAATTTAAGAATTTCATGTTATGTAGTTTTGTAAAACAACAACCATTAGGTAAGGATTTTAAATGCTTTTTATCCGACGGACTGAAATCCAAATATGACATATAACTAGAATTTTAGTAATGGGATCACATTCCAAATTTTATTTATTCAAGTTGTCGAGTTTTTGAATCAATGCGTTTAGATACCTGGTTAAGTATAGATCAATGGACGACCAAACCAATGCCCTGTCAATTTCTATTTAAAATTTGACACTGATCCTCTTTTTAACGTTAAATTTATTCATAGAATTATATTTTTCCAGTTTTTTTTATGTTTTTTAGTTATTGCGTTCATTTATATTCGGATACCAGAGACATATTTTTTTTTTGTGATTGTAGTCTAAAATTTAATAGGAATCTGCAAATTTGAGAAAAGCTCGCATATCAAATTTCATCTTATTAACTCGAAATATTTTTGAGTTATACTGTTCGAAGATAGATAGACAAACATATATCTAAAATTGTATTTTTAGATTTGAATCGTTTAATTTCGTTGAGTAGAGGAAATATATTAATCGTTGAAAGATTCGTATTCGAGATTTTGATAAATCTCCATGCTTCAAATCTCCCTGTTTCCGAAAATACCTTTCTTTTGAGTTAAATCTGTTTGTCTGTCTCTTTGTGAACATGATATTTTAAATGCGATTAAAAATCTTATACATATTTACAATTTTACAATAAAAGTATATTAGAAATTTAATAGATGAGTCAGCTATTTACAATTATTAGTTACTGAGTTAGCATACATTTGGATGGTTTGTTAATCTTCGTAACGTGGGATTTTTCTCAAAATTCAAGATAAATCCAAAGTTTGGGTATCGAGAATTTCTTACCAAATTTTACTTTAGTTTTTATTAGTCAAGCAGAAGGATATCTACGAATTAGGATTTTTAGGTCCACTCTAGTTTTTCATAATTTTTGGCATATACCATACTAGGAAAGAACCAAGAATTTACAGAATGTGAAAGATGCAACTAATTTTTGAAGTCTTTGCAACACAGAAAGAAAGAATCTTTATCTTCAATTAAATTTTATATATTGCATAAATTTAAACTAAAGGTATTTTTTTAAAAAAAGTATCATGTTTTCTAAACAAATTTAACTGATTATTTCGATCCGCCTAAAGGCATACAGATAAATCCGATTGACCGAACCCCAGTGTAACGTTCCCCTGTCCCATTCACAAAAAGCATCCCATCTTTTCCAACATTCACCCATTCCAGGCAGCTGTTCCCGACCGGTTAATGCAATCCGTTGTTAGAAGCCGCCAGATATCGGGATGGGGAATCTCCTTATCGTCGACTGTTCGCATCTGGTCATTAAACACATGTGGAGTTCATTGTGGGGTTGAAATCTGTTGCTTCTTCAAAGGAAAGGAGTGTTAAACATCTGGATGCCGGGTGGTCCTTTTGTGAAGGAATATCATTGACACGTGTTCCAGAGCGGTCAACTGCTAGGACGCGTTACTGAATGGGCAGCCCCATGCCACGGAAAACTGGTGCCACAATTGAGTGAAATTTTTGCTGGACGATTGGCTGGCGGAGAACTGACGTGGATGTATAGAAATTAAGGAGTTGAACTTTGGACAGCGATAAAGAGCAGGTCTTGCTTTTGAAGAATGGGACACTTGGATTGCAGACTGCGTCATTTTGACGCACCACCTTGATAGTTGTTCCGGCTAATACCTTATTAGCGTCTTGGGATGTTATTCTCCGAATCAATGGAGAATTGTTTCCAGGAACTCTTTTCAATATAGACCTTCAACCTGCGTCTATTATACACATAGCAAATATTTAACCTATATAAGATCAAATTGTTCTTCTATATGTATATGGCTGTAAATAAAATATTTATCTGAAATTCCATTCTCTTATTTGATCTGTAGAGATCAAGTCACTACAGCAGTAACAGTAACATCGATGGGAACTATGGTTGAGTCCTAAAGGCAGCACCAACCTTAGAACAACTTTTCCCATAGGAAGTATGTCCTGTCATCGATGGGAGGTATGCTTTCTAAATAAAGTGAATGTAATAATAATGCTTATGAAATTAAAAAATTAGTGCCTTACTTCAGAAAATGTTGAAGGCTTACAAAAAACGGCAATACAACCTTGATAGTTCAAAGGAAAAGTGCTTTTATACTTGGTTTGAAATTCGGCATATGTTCCAGAAAATTTTTGTCTTTGAAATAGAAAATCCAAATGGCAATGGGAGTCGATAAATGGTTTCTTCGATTTCAAAGTAACACTCATGACTAGGCTTTGATTCGGTAGATGATTTCTATTTGAAAATCTGTTGGGCTTATTGAACTTTTTGGCATATTTCAAATGTTCCAAGATTTCAAAGCCATAGCATCTTTTATTTCTTGAATAAGGATTTAATAATTCGGAGAGTTTCATATGCAGTACCTCGTCAAAATATGAAATATTATCTATTGAATGGCTTGCCTTGAGGCTGGGAGAGTTCCTAAACTGGATAAATGGAAGTTTTGAGCTATAAAAGAAATAAAAAAAGTTTTTTTTAAGAATTAAATTTGAATAATTAACATTTGAAGCGAAGTTATAAAAAAAAGCATTATTGATGATAAAATAGCCTTTTTGAAGTAAAAAATTATGAAGTAAATAATTTTATTATACCAATGGAAATTCCCAAATCAGAATGAAAAAGAAACGTAAAAAGATAAGTTAATAAATTAGAATCTATAACAATAAGATAAATTAATTCACACATCTATACATAGCATAAAATGAAGTCTGAAAGCATCTGTATGTTTGAAAGAGGAAAAACTAAAGAAATACTTAGCTGACACACACACACACACACACACACACACACACACACACACACACACA